>OFHS01000397.1:0-24063 GCA_900245855.1 Calvadosia cruxmelitensis
TACATAATTCTATTAGTAACCTTATACACGTGCACAAATCAAGATAGTGCACTCTACACTAATGGTCTTGAACGCGGTAAGGTGTTTGGTGTTCCGTCATACAATCGAGCAGGTTTTCTGATACGGTTGTGAGTCATGCGTGCTGTCTGAGTTCCTGTCTATACACGTGTAGATCAGGATTATGACAGTATGATCGGACACGCCCTTGGGTATCACTGGCCCATCATCATTGCCACTGTGGACCTCCGCCGCATCACTCCGTCTACTTGTGCCGTCATTCGACAACGACGAATGCGTCTTGTCGGCCACTTCATGAGACGGGTGAAGAGTATACGCGTCAGCCAATCAATGACTGCCTCTGGTGGACCCCATCTACTTTGTTCCGCCGTGGATATGGGAATTCAGTGTCTTACGTTAATGTACTAATTCGTGTCTTTTCTTCTGTTGATCGTTGTGATGTATTTAACCGTAGTCTGTGGAAAAGTGTCTGTGATTGTATAACGAAGAAGAAGAGGGACAGGATATTTCCATAACATTACCATTTAACAACAATTTTATTATCGTTTCTGTATTTAGATTGAACGAAGTATTCTGCAAGAGTTTTCTTGCTTTTCCTCTCGTTACCATTCTCATGGGGTTCTCATGTCAATGAATATGTAAATTGGTTTTGTATCTGCTATTGTCTTGTAAATTTTTCTGCATAATTATTGCATCGCATAAATTGACTACATATTTTGAAATAAATCAGATGTTCTTGGATGGATAGTTCGCAACGTTTCATTACTGAGAGGCCGTCGGTGTTTGTTTCGTACCACAGGCATTACGTTGGTGAATAATTGATTGTAGTCCTCTGCACTGTACTGATGCAAAACATGTCACAATGTCCAGTTCACAGTTGCCACAGCAAAGCTGGATGCTAGGCACAACTTTTACTACAATCGCGTGATTAGACTGTGGAATTCCTTACCCTCAAACATAGTTACTTCGAAAGCTCTCTCCTCTTTTAAGCGTCAACTCAATGAGTTTATAGAAAGTTAATTATATCTGTATTTGTAATCAACATCCCTCCGTGTAGTTTAAGTGCATGACATTGTCTGCCTGCTACACGTGTATTCAGTGGCGTAGTTAGAGGTCATGCTTGTCATGCTGAGCATGACCAACTGGAATTCCTGTTGTGTTGNAGGCAACACGTACAGTACAAAGACGTTTTAATCCTCATTTATTTACATAATTCTATTAGTAACCTTACACACGTGCACAAATCAAGATAGTGCACTCTACACTAATGGTCAGCGTTGTCATGGTACTGTTAACTGNGCAGCACTTGCTTGCGTTTCTATCAATAGAGAAATGCGATAAACGATGCGAGCGTAATATTACGGCATATCTATATAGCCTCTCAGTATTCATAGCCTCGATTATAATTACGTGCAGTTTAGCACGAGGGCTTCTTGTTGTTTCATTCGATTTCATGATTCAGTCTCAACAACACGTGTCGTATTCTGTCGTGAATCATACAGGGAGGTTTAGTAAGAATTTTCTGCTTTGATTGTAATGATATTGAAACCTGTCTAGAATGGTCACCTTCGGGACCTGAAAACATTATGGACAGGTGGCCTTGCTGTCCAGGTTGATTTCTATAGAAAGTATCATTTGAGTTATGGAGAGTGGCCTTTATAAGCAGGTGGCTGCTCTATAGAGGTGGCCGCTAATACAGGTTTAACTTTATAAATGATGATGTACTTCAAGTGGTTCTGATGATTCGTAACCAGGCTTTCGTTTGAGTCTGGGCAGTCGCAGAAAAGAGCGATATCTAGCAGGTAACACGTGTTTGATATTTCTCACCAAGTTGCATTTCTTATGTCCATTTTTATTGTTGCCGGCATACTTGCAAACAAAAGCTCAAGGTTATTTGCAAAGTTTGACATTTTCACAGTACAGTCAAACCTGTATTAGCGGCCACCCCTATAGACCAGCCACCTGTGTATAAAGGTCACTCTTCATAACCCTAAAGTGGCACTCTCTATAGAATCAACCTGCACAGATAGGCCAGCAGCTGTCTATAAAGGTCATTTTTCGGAAGTCACAGAGGTGACCGTTATAGACAGGTTTCACTGTACTAGAGAGCGCCACACAAACAGAACAACACCGCTGGCTCAGTCTCGTTTATTCAACCTCTTTTGTACTTTATAGATGACGTCATTTCATCCTTGCAAGTTAGTATACCCTGATACTGTACCAGATTCATTCCTGATTGACGATTCACGAACAAATAGAACTGTCTTATTAACAGGAGCATAATTACCTTTGCTCAATGTATCCATTATTTGATTAAAACTTCTTGATAAATTAGTACTGTATTTATCAAATTAATTGCGAGAGCTAAAATAAAACATCACACTAAAAATTCCAATTCAGTGCTTCTAGCAACCCTCTCAGAGAAATTTCGCTGCAATTTAAAGTCAGGTTAATTTCAAAATCCATACATCTACAGTCGAATCAGAAACCGTTAAAGACGGTGTTATGTTCTTATAACACAATGATCAAATAAAGAGAAAATAAGAAAATGTAGGTTCTCAACTATAGGATATATAATATCAGACATATACACATCAGGTTATGACGACGGTAATAGCATCTCTGAATCAACATTACTACGCATTTACATAAGACAGATATCATAACGAGACAGACATGGAATGGAGGCTAGCTCGTGCACATGCAGCAGACGGGTAGGGCATAAGTCTCTTCCCCGGATTAAAACCTCCCAAGTACACAAGTAGTCACTGTATTCATTTAAGCAGCAACTTAATGCAGTCATGTAATAATCATCATCATCATCGCCTTTATTTAGGGAGGCTATCCTCAGTATCCTGATAAGTTTTCGCTTGTCTCCCTCAGGGCCCTTCAAATAATAACTATGAGGTGATGTTTTGCTCAATTAAACCATGGCATTCTTAGCACCCTAAGTACTAGGGAAAACTTGCATGAAATTTTTAATTTGAAAGTATCACAGTTTAATTTATTTTTAGTAATATTGTATATTTTAGCATTTAAATTTATTAGGCAGAACGTGACTGCGACTTTATTGTATTGTAGACTCATTTTTATGACTGTTGAACTGCTTGTGAATTTATTTGAGAATAAAAATGCCATTAAACCATGTGTCACGTTATAATTCTGCAAACTGTTTCTTCAACTAGTAAATAGTCAACAAAGTTCTTCAGGCTTGCAGTCAAGATAATCGCATTTTGCTTCTCCTTTAACTCGAGTATTAAACCGTGGCTACAGTATTTTTTTCGAGGAAAGTTCCCGCATCCCCTCCAGAGAGCCTCAGGAATAATTGCGCCACTTTGATTAGTGATTATAGTGTGAGAAAAAGAAAATTATTCAATGTTTTTTCAATAGGAGACAGTTTGAACTGAACAGTAAATTTCAGGCACCTTACTCTCAATACTTTTGCACTGTTAGCGAAATGTTGGTACCTACTATATTTGTGTATTTTTTAGTTAATTACTGCATCTTCGTGGGATAGAGTGGTAATGTAATATTTCAATGGCTCCGTGAAAAAAGTTTTAATTAGCTTGGCGGACAAATGATGATGAGGATCAGTGGTGGAAGTATAGCGAACTACAAGTAGTTAGCTACTTGTAGCGAACTACTTTCCTGTGTAGCGAAGTAGTTTTTTGACTACATTTTTCAAAAAGCAGTTGCAGCTGTAGCGAACTACTTTTAACAAAAGAAGTGTAATTTTTAGCAAACTACTTTTTTATTCAGGATAATCGCTTTAGCTACTTTTTCCACATCCATTAGCATCTGCATTTTGAAAATTCCGAGACGGTAGCACAGTGTTTCCTGAAAACGGCTTGATAGTTGACACAATACTGCCCATTAGAACTATAGAATTGCCTTAAAAGTAGCATGATAATGCCAATGATTGAAGTCTTGTTCGCATAACAAGTTGTATATTTTGTGAATAATTATGAAAACTCAAAATTCTTGTTCCTGATTGACTTTTTAAGAAAATGAAAGTGGTCAGTAGCGAAGTAGTATAGCTACTTTTTGGGAGAAGTAGCGAGTAGTTGTAGCTAACTACTTTCAATCAATCAATCAATCAATCAATCAATCAATCAATCAATCAATCAATCAATCAATCAATCAATCAATCAATCGTCATTTAATCTGAAAATCCGATAAGCTTACAAAGCTTTTTTGCACGGAGCAGATACATGATACAACATACAACAAATTATTGATATTAACATTGAATAATAGAGGGGAACTAATGAATAATTATAACTATATAAAAAGAAACAAGTTCAAGCTTCTAAGTGCCCACGACAAAGATACTTGAATCCGCCAGGGTCAGCCACTTCCTTGATCGAAGAGGGAAGTCCATTCCACAGATGTGCCCCAGCGAACTGAAAGGAATTTTTATGGGAACTTTGAATGTATATGTTATTGTGTGTGGATGATCGCGTTTTTAGAAGAAATTATTTCTTCACGAAATTATTAAAAAAATTAGAAATTATTATTTTTACTTTATTTCTCATGTAGTTGTAGTTGTAGCGAACTACATTTTTAGAGAGTAGTTGTAATTGTAGCGAGCTACAAAACTAAAGTAGTCAATCCACCACTGATGATGATGATGATGATGAGGGTGCTACTCGCTGCCGCTCGCGGGGTCAGTCTCAGTCATGCTATGGAAAGTGATTTCGTCATTCATCCGCCATTTTGCCTTCACCGGGGAAACACCGTGCAACAGAATCATCCTTTCATAACGACGTTTGCAGTTTCAACTTTCAAAGGTTTTTGTCTTTGATGTCACCAGTCTTACGATTTGGTCGCTTATCAATGTAAGCACTTGGTTTATTCAGAAACACAACATCCGAGTGAAAGAGAGTGGTGGAAAGTTATCGTGGATACCGTTTCGCGGACGTAATGCCATAAAATGAGCGCGTAAAATTGTTGAAGTTACGGTGTGGTCTCGAAACTCTCGAGGAAGCACACCTGCTGGTCTGTTCCTTGTCGATTGTGTGGCACTGAGAGAATTGGAATTAAAAAGGAGGGTCTGTTGTACACAGGAATGAATAAAATTGTATCAGGAAAAAAGCGCATCAAGCGCATTTTAACTCTGTCTGCTGCCACTGGGAGGAACTGGAGGTCGAAAGATACTCTTCGTGATGGCGGAACGGTAGGCAAAACACACGTTTTTATTTTAGTATCGCACGAATTCTTTTCTCTACAAGCTGGTAGGCCTAGTTCATTCTCTTGACTCGATTAAGTTTCATCAGTTGATGGCATTAAATCTATCGATTATCTGTTTGACATTAATAATTGAGTTTTCCATGTCGCTCAATTAGGATGATGTAAACTTGTGTCGTGCGGGCCCTTGAAACTCATCAGCTCAGCTGCAGATCTGATTTCAGGACTCTAAACTCGAAGCAACTGTTTCTACAACTACAAAGCTCTGCATCGTGATTATAAAATGTTTTTCCTTCTCACCGTAGACTGAAACTCTTTCACCAACTGTGTCGTGACTCGTGACCCAGGCTGCAGAGCAAGCAGGCGTGCACCAGAGCTTTGCTCGCTTGAAATTTGACTGTAAAGCAAAACATAATAATTTCTGTTGTTCTTTATTTTCAATGTTCCACACAGAATTTCTTAATATCAAATAGCTGCAAACCACTCTGCAGAGTGTGGCATTTTCGCCACCGGTAAACATTTTCTAGTCGCCCCTGGGAAATGTTTTCCCGGTTAATTTGTGCCTCCAGGTAGGCCTAGACTAGTTTCAAAGACTTGTTCCTATTGCAAATGATCGAATGATTATCAATCTTTGGGCCTTGATTTAAGGGATGCTAATCTCAAAACATGAGCTACTATTCTAGTTTTGTTTGCTTGTTACATGAAAAGTGGACAAGTCACCCCTACAGGCCACACATATTTGCTTTTACAGTGAAACCTCGTTAATATCACTGTGATTTTCCAGTCAAAAATCGTGATAATAAGCGGGTTGTGATATTAAGCGGGTTAAAATAGTTGATTCTGACAGTGCTTTGGTTCTCAGGCTGAAGTGACATTAAGCGGGTTGTGGTATTAACCGAGGTGATATTAACGGGGTTACACTGTACTTTATGATGTAGCCAAAATGGCCGCTGTCCAGGCACTAGCCTAATTCCATCAGGCCCTACTATATGAGTAGGGCCTGATAAAAATAGAGCTTCTCAAGTGGCGTGCCGCTGTATCACACATGCGCTCCCTGTGTGCAACCGTTGACTCTGCTGCTGCAACTTTTTGCAAAACAAAACACAAGCAATGGCCAACTGTCTCCTTTATATAGAAACGCCATGTGTCCTGGATGGTGCCGTGCAACTGTAATTTATATTCGAGCATGCAATGGTACAATATATATTATATTTAGAAATTACAGAAGCAACCACGACAATGATTTCAGCGAGATTGTGTGGGTAATCTTCGTCAAACATAGCACAACCTGAACCGTCTGTCTGAATAAAACGTAACAGCGACAGCCTCAACAGTAAACTTACAAATATTACACCGTTAGTTCGATAAATACCATAAATGCTTAGATCTCTAGACAGTCAGCATCATCAATTTAGAAACAATACGGCTGCTGTCGCACATGTACAGCTCCAAGCTTCGAGAGTCAAGGGAGCAAACAACGCAACAGTGTCCAACTTTCCACGCAAAACAGCTGACAAGAGCGATAGCGCTGCTCGTTCCCTTCCTGTAGTCATATTCAGATCCGATTCGGTTTGACTAGTGGCTGCACCAGACACAAAACTTATTCAGATTTGCAGGTCATCACCACAAGGGCAGACGACACACAATATAACCAGACTGAAATCTTTGTATTTTGCGCGTTGGAGAAAAAATTTCCGAAATATTTTGCGCGGTTGGCCTCTCGTTGATTTGACAAAATGCGCGGTCCGGCCGCGATTATCTGCTTGAATAACAGAGTTATAGTAAGGATTGCACGGACAGAGCCTGTTTTTCTGATTAAAATGTCTGCAGCTGGGCTCAATTCTCAGAATCTGCGCGGCTGCGGATCCAGTAAGCCAGATTTGCGCGGCGGAGATCTCCGTCGCGCAGTGCATAAATTCCAGTCCGGCAACATAAGCGCCACGATGACCACGAGGGCTTCCAATTTTTGGTTGCAAAGTTCTTTCACTTATCTCACCAAAGAAATGACAAAATTCCGCACAAGACATTGGAATGCTTCGTACATGTTTAAATCCTTACAATAACTGGTCTTGGGTTAAGATGATAGACAAGAATACTCCGGCATTGAAGGCACAAACAGGCAACTTTATCCTCCCCAGTGGCCACTGCTTCGCTGTTCTTTTCCTTGCGATTTCGGTGAAGGCTTCAAATTATTCGTGATGTCATAAAATTATTTCACTCATTTGAACCAATAAACGCTACTCGATTTTATCATGTGACTACCGCTGCGCTGTGATTGGTCATTCCCATTTTTGAGAATGGTGCGCCACTTTTGGAGCTGCATTTTTACTTGTCCCTGTTCTCGAGTCCGCGTAGGGAACTAGAGACAAGTGGAACATGTCTATCCAGGCACAGAAAGCTTGAAGGCAAAAATCTCCCGAATGATTCCGTTGCATACTCTGTTGATCAAACGGTCAGCTACAGTGAAAATTGTTTATTACATAACTTAATAAATATTGTCTTCCTACTACAGATATTTTACGTTCGACAATGAGATACCGTTATTGAAGAATACGTTTCTGTATACCTCAAACAAAAATTATTGTGTAATCCAGTTTATGAGCACAGAGTTGTTAATTGATCAACATGAAGAACTGGCTGACACCGAAGGAAAGCTGATTTTATTTACAGTGAAACCTCGTTAATATCACTATGATTTTCCAGTCAAAAATCGTGATAATAAGCGGGTCTTGATATTAAGCGGGTTAAAATAGTTGATTCAGACAGAGCTTGATTTCAAAGTGAAGTGATATTAATTAATCGGGCTGTGATATTAACAGAAGTGATATTAACGGGGTTATACTGTACTTTTATAATAAATTTGACGGTTGACACACCAATTATTTACCAATATAGGGGTTTGAAAAAGACACAATTGTGAGCATCAGCAAAGGAATGAATTAAGCACAATATTATATCGCTATGTGCAGGAGTGACATAGGACAATATTATCCATGATTGAGGACAATATTAAAATATCAATGTGTATACAAGAATGCGATTACAGAGACAATGCTACATCAAGATAGACACAAGCTTAACCTACCAATAGAGTGTAGTTTGCATGCTAGCCTCTTATCTGTGAATATTATGGGCTTGGCACACCCTGTTTTGTTGCTCATTCCGTCTTGTCTGGATTTGACTACAATGAAACCTGTCTATTATGGTCACCTCTGGGAACTGAAAAAAATGACCTTTATAGATATGGCCTTTCTGTCCAGATGGATTTCTATAGAAATGTCATTTTGGGGCTACGAAGAGTTGCCTTTATACACAGGTGGCTGCTCTATAGAGGTGGCCGCTAAAATACAGGTTTGACTGTATCATCAGAGCAAGCAACAATTTCTAATTATTATCTCTCGTGGTGTCCCGATTGGAAAACCTGTAAATTCATACGCCGGATTTATCCGGCTTAACATACACGTTTTCCAGTCGGGTGTGGTGTCTGATTCATCTTACATTGAGTCTAGTACAGTGACCACCACAATTTACTAGAGCTATACGGCTTTTAAGTGTGAAAGCATTGACATTTTTTGTTTCTACTGGACCCATGGCGCCAAAATTGAAGATAACTGAATATCAGTACCCTAATACAGTCAAACCTGTGTTAGCGGTCACCTCTATAGAGCAGCCACCTGTGTATAAAGGCCACTCTTCATAACCTCGAAACGACATTTTTTAAAGAAATTAACCTGGACAGAAAGGCACACCTGTCTATAAAGGTCATTTTTCTCAGGTCCCAGAGGTGACCGTTATAGACAGGTTTCACTGTAATAGCAAAGCGTACTGATGCCAAAATGTTAATTGGCTCTTACCTAACTCTGATCATTTGCAAAATCTTTCACCTGACGGCTCATTAGCTTACATGCCATTGAAGCGTGATGTGATCTTATTTGCAACCCTAAAGTCATGCTGCCCTTGATGTGTTAACCCTTGATTTATTTTGTATTTTCTTTTGACATTTATACAGGGAGAAGGAATGGGAAAGCCGAGTGTATACCATGCAACTGTTGTCATATTTTTAGAATTTTTTGCTTGGGGCCTACTGACTGCACCCACGATGACGGTAAGTCAGCATTTCCATAATACGTGTATTCTAATGATACTTTTTGATAGATTTAATCTGATTAGTCAATAACTAATCAGTTCTACAGATGTAGGTAATCTACAAATCCCTATTTTTTGAAAAATAGTCAATTTATTTGAGCTTGGTAGCTGATACACTGCAAGAGTAGCATCTTGTTGCAAAATTTTTTCCAGCCGCCTCTCACTGGCAGTAGTTTGAAACATATGCGGCATCCATAATGCCGTAGTGTAGTTTATCATGCAAGTGATGTGTTTTACGTTGGGTAGAACCCTCAAAGATATTTGTGCAACGAGTTGGTTCACATGTTTTATGATACGTTTCTGTCATTCTGGTAGAAGGATTATGTCAGATTTTGGGTAGGACACGTTATTATAGCGCATATCAGTTTAACAGCTTAATCAGCCGATTATAAAATTACTATTGACGAAGCGCAGCCTTAGTGCATGTCGGGATGCGAGTGTTTTGGGCAGATGATTTTGAGTTGAAATATTCAATTTTTGACAGCCAAGAACAATCTTTGATATTGACCATCATTGATGAGAGTATAGCTGATTGCATTGCAAAAAAGCCATTTTTGGCGTCTTCACCCGAGGTCAACTCACCTATATACCGAAATGCACTGGGACTGTGCATGACGGATTGGCAAACATTAATCGATAAAAATAATCTGCTAATTTCCTGATGGTTTCATCTCTTCTTTGGTACATTTTGCATATTAGGTGATCCGACTAAGCAATGATAATTATAGCAATGTAGAAGTTTAGATTGATAAATTGTTCAACATAAATTACTGGTTTGATTATGCAACAGTGCAACGTCGGCTGTACGTTCGCTAGAAACTCAAATTCAAGAAACTCAAAGTCATCTTAGTTGTTAGGTGACTGTTTCAGATGGCTTTGACTTGGCAGGATGTTTGTTTAGTTTCGCTTGATTGCATAACAATATCATACATGATTGTTTATTGTACTTTTCAATTTTGTTACTGCTTCAGACACTCTAGCCTGCGTGCAGACAAACATTTTTTGCGTTTGGCAAACTAGCAACTGTGCAGACAAACTATATTACCGAAAAAAATAATTTGTCTGCACGCAGGCTACAGACACTCATGATGCAGAAAGGCATAATTTCAGTGTAAATAGTTGCATTTTATTTAGGCTACAACACAGTAGCATGCACATTGAAAAACACACATGGATGCATGAAGTGATTTGTTGCATAGATTAATTCTTATTATATTGCTTCAGGTACTCGGGGAAACTTTTGGCGAGCACACATTTCTCATGAATGGTCTAATTCAAGGAGTAAAGGTCGGTTGACTAATGACATAATCATGATCTTGTGTTTTATACCAGCACATAAGTACAGAATCATTTGGTAAAGTGTTCTAAATGTCCACAATTTGATAAAAGCTGCTGTAAATTTCCACAATTGGGAACATTTCTAAGCCGTGTATATGCTTTGTAAAACTTTTTCATAAAGTAGAGTGACTTACGTAGCAACCCAAAGCTTAAAGTGCCTATGACGGATAATTTTTTATTTCGTAAATCGACAGATATGATCCAGAACATACCTTCTGCAAAAAGAATTTTTCAATTTGAGCAATATTTAGTAGCTTTATGATGCCTTGAAGTTTGAAAATTATTGCGCAATCAATCAAAAATGGTTGTCAAACCAAAGGTGTGAAAGGGGCGGAGAAACAGAACCCATGTCGTTTCCACAAGAGAGCTTACTACGTGGAAAAACCAGTCGTCGCACTTTGCCAGCTCGTCTCCCAGTCCAGCGGATAGCAATAACTTAGCGATTTCATAACACTCATGCCGCATGTATAGAGACTACGTCTGCTAAATTTCGTTGCTATAGCTAGCCGAGAACTATTTTAAAATGATTTTTGTATCAAGCCAACTAGCATATTTTATTGCGCTGGCGTCAGGATTACCTCTCCCGCCGTCTTCCACGACGGAGCGGCGCTTTCGTTTGTATTTGACCGCATTGTGGTTCGCAGCTCATTAAGCACGTCGTCGTGATTCCTTGTTTGCTTGCTTGTGGGATTTGGAAATAGGAGACGTCACGATAAGTCACGACAAGAGATGTTTTGATCCAAGTTTTGATCCTTCTCTATTCGAATAAATGAAAATGAAGTAATATTACAGCTGTGATTTGACGTTTAAACATTCGTCCGCCGGTCGCTTCGCTTGCTTGTTGTTAAGGTTCTGCCACTCTATGGGCTTGTAGAGTTCCTCCAGTGCTATCGCGAAATGATAGTTTTGAGCGTTGAGAATTGCGTACATAGCAATTATTCTGTCGGACTTATCGCTAGTGCTGAGAACTGTTCCAAAGCATTTCCCTTCTTCTTTTCTAACGTGTTTAAGTTTCAGTACTTCAATTATGCATACTATGATGTTCGGATCAATGTTAAAATCAAACTATTTGAAACCGCTTTTCTGCGCAATGGAGACCTTTATGTTGACCTTATGGAGAAATTTATGGACCGTGCTGTTTTCTGTTGAAGCCTGCTTCGTGTGTTGTTATTTGGCATTTGCTCCCCTGCTCTTTGCAACTCCATGTTCATCACGATCAGTCAAGCGCAGGGCGCACGTTTGTTTTTCAGACACTTCTATTGTTCGCATTGTGCAAGGCTGTCTCGTTGCCATAGAGACACGACAATTGATTGCTTTCACAGCAGCGCCATTTCATTTCTCCGAATCTCAGGACCTCAGTCAGGACTACTCCAACATCTCTTGTCGTGACTTATCCTGATGTCTGCTATTTCCAAATCCCACAAGCAAGCAAGCAAGGAAACACGACGACGTGCTTAATGAGCTGCGAACCACAATGCGGTCAAATACAAACGAAAGCGCCGCACCGTCGTGGAAGACGGCGGGAGAAGTAATCCTGACGCCAGCGCAATAAAATATACTAGTTGGCTGGATACAAAAATCATTTTAAAATAGTTCTCGGCTAGCTATAGCAACGAAATTTAGCAGACGTAGTCTCTATACATGCAGGATTAATGTCATGAAATCGCTAAGTTATTGCTATCCGCTGGACTGGGAGACGAGCTGGCAAAGTGCAACGACTGGTTTTTCCACGTAGTAAGCTCTCTTGTGGAAACGACATGGGTTCTGTTTCTCCGCCCCTTTCACACCTTTCGTTTGACAACCATTTTTGATTGATTGCGCAATAATTTTCGAACTTCAAGGCATCAGAAAGGTAATAAATATTGCTCAAATTGAAAAATTCTTTTGCAGAAGGCATATTCTGGATCATATCTATCGGTTTAAGAAATAAAAAGTTATCCATCATAGGCACTTTAAGCAGATGGTGTGATTGGCGAAGGCAGCTGCCAAATGAAAAGTGCAACTTGCGGGGTTGCCGGCCATTACCAAACAACCGGCCACATTGACATGATGATGATAATAATGATGATGATAGATGATCATGACTTTATAATTTGTTAATGCCATATGCTTTTCGTTCTTTACAGGGGATTTTATCCTTTCTCAGTGCGCCATTGATTGGAGCATTATCTGATGTCTGGGGGAGGAAATCTTTCCTTCTGCTCACCGTCTTTTTCACTTGCATGCCAATTCCGCTGTTGAAGTTCAACCCATGGTGAGTGCTAAGCGATAGGGTTAGTCACTAAGTGAAACAGCATAGTGCACAACTGCACATTAGCCTTGCACATAAGTCGACTCTCTGCAGGCTTGTCTTTATTTTTTGATCAAATTGGCAGGCCACTCTTCATAATCCTAAAATGACACTTTCTATAGAAATCCCAACCCCACCGTATATGTCAATTTCTTTTTGTTCACGAGGATTTTACATAGTGGTGTAAAGAGGCACACAACCAAGTCTTTGATTTTTTATATAGTACCTGTATTAAAGTGTTTGTTATTCGCTTTTTCGCTTGATTGTATAAATTACATACTACTAAATAACAATTTCACAATCTACATAATTGCTACAATTGTCCAACATTTACGGTACGTTAAGTAACAAATGAAGATGTACGGGCGCATACCTGCCACAGTACTACACATGTAATTATTGTAGTTCGATTTACTAAAATTTGACTTAAACATAACTCCACAAGTTGATATTTTCTATACAGTAGATCAGAAGTGCAATGTTACTTTGTTTCAAAATGTTGTCTATGTACGATCCAAGTGTTGATGAATGAATGAATGAAAACTTTATTTCAAAATATCTCGCATTCAACTTCAGAGCCAATGGCCTTGAAGCTACCACATAGGGGTATGTTTTACAGAATAACGAGTAAAACATATGAATAAATAACAGGCAGATATAAAAGGCTAAAATCATACACTAATTACTTGATAGCTATATAAAATTACTTAACGTTGCATAAAAACTCCACGATAATCCAAACATCAGAGGAATGACATTAAAATAGCGGTGTCATTGAAATAAAACCTTTTCCGCGATACTTAATAAGTCAACAGATGACAGGGATTTTAAAAGAGACTTTTTGCTTTTGGCCGATGTAATTTGAGGGTGTGATTTCAGGAGAGAATTGTGAATTGCAGCAGCTAGTCGAATTACAGATGATTTTCCAATTTTCTTTTTGTAGCGCTGTGACACAAAGTCACCTCTTGCGGCTGATCGAGTTTTGCCCTCTACTCTTTCAAAAAGCGATTGAATGTATGGGAACCTTCCAATTTTATATTGTTTTTTTTTCTCTTAATCTTTCAGGTGGTTTTTTGCATGTGTTTCTGTGTCGGGCGTGTTTGCTTGCACCTTCTCTGTTGTGTTTGCTTACGTTGCTGATTGCACAGAAGAAAATGACAGGAGCCAAGCATACGGATTGGTACGATATTTCATGAGATTATTATCATTCGAGTTCAGGTTTTTTCACCCATACTTTGCAATGTTGTTGCGGTCTGTTCTTCCTTTCTGGCCACTAGAGAAGCTGTTCGAACCAGGATTATTCAAATATACATATTCAATAAAGCACTAATACGTAGTTAGTGAAGCACTATAGCCGAGGACCATTTTCAATTCAGAGTGATAAATATTGCCAGAAATAAATTGATTTTCATCTTTGGAAATTCATAAAACAAATCTCTGTTTAAAAATTCTAAAAAGTTCCAAGAATTAATATGAACCAAATGTTATCTTGATGATCCGTCAAGTCACCTAGGATTTGGAAATGAAAATTCTGAGAACGGACAACTTGAAGAAATTGCTTAGACCTGACTGACATTGATTTTCTTACAGTTGATTTTTATTTGTCATGTCATCTCTCCTGAAATGACGTAATGCGTCGATGAAAGTAACTTATCTTTAAGGTGGGCCCAGATTGTTTTTGCAATGTGAGAATCAAAATTGCACTTCTGGCCAATTCCTGCAAAGGTAACTGCAGTTTAGAAAGATGGGACTGCACAATTTAAAAAATCCATATGCATTCTTTACCTCAAAGACCAACTCTATCAATACGAGCAATAAATATCCTGGGATTTATGAGTACTTTTGAGCAGCCGTTACTGTGCGGAGGTATTCGTTGTAACAGCTTCTTGCGTTGTGGGTTTACTCTATTTGTAGGTTTCGGCAACATTTGCAGCCAGTTTAATATCAAGTCCAGCATTGGGTGCTTATCTAGAAAAAGCCTATAATGGGACGTTTGTTGTTGCCTTGGCGACTGCTGTTGCTGCTCTAGATCTGATTTTCATTTTGTTTGCTGTGCCTGAATCACTGCCTGAACGAATGCGCCCTGCATCATGGGGAGCACCAATCTCGTGGGAGCAGGCCGATCCATTTGCGGTAAGCAGATTAATTAGATCTTGACAGATTGTGGGTTATTTGTCATTGAGTAAACAAAAAAGCTTGTAGGCCTGAGGTTTTGCCGAATGTTGCCTTTAAGCACCTAAACATTTGATTTCAAATATTTGGTTATAATCTTGATCATAACCAACTAATTGCTTAGGTTCAAGAGAAAACACTCATCATTTTCAAACGATAACATGGTTATAATATGCTATGCAGACTGTAAGGTTTTAACTGATCCCGATAGAAAAATTTGGAACCCAAATTAATCAATTTGAAAACTGTAATGCTTTATAATTTGATTTAAGAGAATTTGAAGTGAGTTAATGAGAATTTACTTACTATTATTGACAACAGGCTCAATAATCTTGTTGTTTTTTGTTTCAGTCACTGCGCAAGGTCTCACAAGACTCTACAGTGCTGCTGCTGTGCGTCACGGTGTTTCTGTCCTATTTACCTGAAGCGGGGCAATACTCTTGTATATTTCTTTATCTCCGGCAGGTAAGGTTGTTGCTTGCGAGCATTAGACTAAAGAATGAAGACTGACCAACTAGGCAAATACGGATACAAATACGTTGAGACCAGTCAGTACAGTGAAATCTGTTTACAATGGACACCTTTGGAACCTGAGGAAAATGACTTTTATGGACAAGTGGCCTTTCTGTCCAGGTTGATAGAGAAAGGTTAATTTGGGGGTTATGAAAAGTGGCCTTTATACAGAGGTGGCTGCTATATATTTGTATCCGTATTTGCCTAGTTGGTCAGTCTTCGTTATTTAGTCTAATTGAGACCAGTCAGTACAGTGAAATCTGTTTACAATGGACACCTTTGGGACCTGAGGAAAATGACCTTTATGGACAAGTGGCCTTTCTGTCCAGGTTGATAGAGAAAGGTTAATTTGGGGGTTATGAAGAATGGCCTTTATATGCAGGTGGCTGCTCTATAGAGATTTGACTGTACTGTATTCCAACGCATTTAAGTCCCACTCACTTATATGTCACATCACAATTTAGCAATATGAAAATTAGAATGTACAGAAGTAAGAAAACATTTCCTGCGTAAAAGTCGTATCCCAGTTTTAAGTCAAATTAGAGGCTTATACAGACAGGCATAATGATAAACATGTTAGACAGGCAAGAGCAATTTGGAAATATCAATCATAGATACGAGCAATGGTCGGATGGACCCTCAGGATAGCTTACTCCAGCTGCTTGTGTTTACAAATAACATTGATTTTGGTTATATTATAGAATGCATGGGAAATGAGTTTGGTTGATTTGATTGCTTGAATATTCCTGCTACTTTCTGCTTCTGTAGACTATTCATTTCTCACAAGAGGATGTTGGCATGTACATAGCTGTGATTGGTCTTCTTTCTGTGATTGTTCAGGTAATTATTACAATTTCCCTTGTTAAGTGATGAGGTTTATAGGTAGGCCCAGATGCATTTTTAGTCGATGTACCAATGGATGTCTTTTACAATTGATGGTATTTCCAAACAATCAATCACCAATCGAAAGCGATTATTTTTAATAGTCCTGATCGTCTTCCAGACCAAGCATAAAATGAAGTTGAAAACTGAAATCTCGAACCACCGTTTATAGAATCCATTAACCCTTGTCCTGCTATTGACGGGTATACACGTTTTGAAACAGGTCAAAAGTAGCAACACATGACCAATCAGATAGTTAGTCCTTAGCAAGCAACCAATCAGCAATTGGTGAAGCGACTTCAAGTCTTCATTTAAATAGTTTTACCAGCAGGACAGGGGTTAATGATCACGCTTTGCTATTTCACTCTACAAATCGTAAAGATGTCTTGCTCGCTCAAGCTAGCTGCATTTCATACTCTTCATTTCTTTACCAGATATGGAATGTAGATCTCTGTTGTATTGTATCTTTATTCGGCTCTACAATGAGATGTAACCACAATGGGTTTAAATTTTGAGGTCCACCTCTAAACAAATTATAGAATTGTGTTTAATTATTTAATTATTTTTGATATGGGAATGTCCAGATGCGTTCCGATTCCAAATCCGATCCGGATGTTATCTGAGTGTTTATGATCCGACATGTACACTGGCAAGTATCTTCTGACATGAGGGGATATTAGCTCTTGTCCTGCTATTGACGTATATATACGTTTTTGAAGCAAGTCAAAAGTAGCAACATATAACCAATCAGAAAGCTAGTCCTTAGTAATCAGCCAATGAGCAATCTATAAAGCGATTTCAAGTCTTCATTTAACTAGTTTTGTAAGCAGAACAAGGGTTAATACTTCCATGAATATTCTCTAGCTTGCTTCCATTTACCGGTACTTACTTTTATTATCTCTGATATCAACACGCTCCCTTTGCACTATTTTGCAGTAATGATAAGGTTATTGTCAATGATATGTTCTCTAACGTTTGAAACTGCTGAGATGAATCATAACCAACGTTTTCGTCGTAAGGTAGTTGCTCTGGGATTTTTTTCTCAAAATGGAACTAATTAGTTTAAAGTTCAAGAATTTTATAGTTTGTTAATTCTGATCAAAGTTCCAGAAAACGGAATTGGTAGCTGGATGATGCTACGTTTTGAAAACGAGAACATCATCTCTGCCAGTGGGGCATTATGGCAACTGAATTTAATTGTTTGCTAACTTGCTAGTGTATTGATTTTTTTTCTTATAGTGAAGCTTATAGTTATGTTGTAATTTCTATACAACTTAACATTGTTATGATCAACGGATAGCTTTTAAAATTGGTAAGTAGTTCATTTCTGTCTAATTGTATTTCAGACTGTCGTCCTGTCATTCCTCATCAAAACGCTTGGTCTTAAGAACAGTATATTATTAGCGCTAACATTTCAAGCCATACAACTCATGTGGTATGGATTTGGTACAAGCCCTTGGTAAGTTGTGCCATTGTACCTGATGTCTTTGGAGTCTATGCAGGGGCGGTGGATAAGAGGGGATGGAGGGGCGTTGTAACTAGTGCTGTCTAGGATTGTTTTTCTGCCAATAAGGCATGTTTGTCACACTGTGCCACAAGGTGTTCCAAAAACGGATTCCAGAAATTTCAAGTTCAAAGCCCTTTTAAAACAAGACCAAAGCGATAGCATGGTCAATCCATTTCAAATAATGTTTAGAGGGCATTGATTTATGTTATATTCAAAGGTGCTTCGTGAAGGCAAGCAGTCCTGTTTCACAGCTCACGGGCTGAAAAAGGCGCGATACCTGCCAACGTAGTATTCATTGTGACTGTTGTGTGGTTTTTGCATGGCAAGAGCCCAAGAGCCACAAGCCGTTGGCTTTTTGGGTTTAAGAAGCATCTACATTTTGTTTACTTGCATTTGGCTATGGGTGTATTGGTATGTTAGGCAACATTCTTTTTATAATCACTCATGATCTTTCATTTGTACATATTATTATATTGTCATAGTCAAGCAGACATGATCCTTTTCCGCGGAAGCGTGGAATTCCGCGGCAATAATTTGTTTCATTTCCGTGTGGTCATCTCTTAGCGTGAACCAATCGTATAGAAAATTGCCCACATGCTGAATAAATTTGTTGTCGAGCACATGTGAATCATCTTGTTTTGATTCTTATTTAGTTCTGTTGCATTGTTTTAACTTGAAAATGTGATATGTCATATGTGACTAAATGTAGCATATGTAAAATTCAACGGTAAGATGAAGCAAAACATCCTCCTGCAAGTAACTGACGAAAAAATTTCCCGGGGAGACCTTCCTTAGGTATGCCTCCGGAACTAATTTCAGCCTAAATTATTTTAGCCTGGGATCATGCCTGTAGTCAAGTCATAGTTTCGTCTGCATGTTAGCCTTGTAATGAACCTTATGTATTGTAATGCATCATAAGTTTAACAACACGTACAGCTGATCTAGAGCGAATTTAGTTGCTCGTAAATCGTATATTTCTTGCCTGATATACTTATTGCGGGCACAAGTATTTGAGAGACATCTCACTCAGACTAACCACAGAAGGCGAACACTTTAAGATCAAATGATTATTTCTGTTATTGATCACATAAATTGTAGGCAACACTTTTTGTTGCTTTTGGTAAATTATCTATTTCTTAACCCTTGTCCTGCTATTGACGGGTATACACGTTTTGAAACAGGTCAAAAGTAGCAACACTGTACAAATAACCAATCAGATAGTTAGTCCTTAGCAAGCAACCAATCAGCAATTGGTGAAGCGACTTCAAGTCTTCATTTAAATAGTTTTACCAGCATGACAGGGGTTAAGTATATGTATAATATTTAATATAATATAATATTATATAGATATATTTTATCTATAATAATTATTTCTTATATTATAGGGTCATGTGGGCTGCAGGAACACTAGCGGCCATGTCCAGTCTGACGTACCCAGCCGTCAGTGCTCTCATTTCCTACAATGCGGAGCCTGATCAACAAGGTAAGAATATCAATTTTACATGGTTTGAATATTTTAATGCAGCCAGGTGCTATTAGCACAGCTGGATAGTGTTCACATTTTTCCAGCACGAGCCTGCTCAACAATGATCTCTTGGGAAGTACGTAAGAACTAAGAAGTGGTTTGTTTTATATAAGAAAAAGGTTGATAATTATACAAAGTTGTATAAGGTGTGCAAAACAAGACCTCGTTCTGTTGTGTTTCTTGTCAGTAGAGATATTATACCAAGTTTAAGACAAAATTATGCCAATATCCTACTACTTGCAATGCTTCTATAGAATATTTGATCATTATCGGTATCTCCTTACACATTGGTCGTCTTCAAATTCTCTAATCTTCTTCTGGCCAATGCATCACGTGTTTTGTTGATACATTCCAACTCAAATTTCTTTTTGATTAAAATTAACTTAAAGCATTGTTAAAGGAAAGACAGGATAAGATAAATATATTTCTTGATGTATGCTCCTTCCCAGCAGCCACTTGATTAGCATAATGTCAATCCAGTGAATCGTTATCACGTTATCCGACTTTCCATTCATTTTCATGCCTTTCATTACCTAATTTGCCACAACCAAACTTTACACAGTTTGACAAATATATGTACGGGCTCCAAGGCAGATGATCTTTAGTAAAGCTCTATAATATTAATGACTACGAGAACATTGTATTGCATATGTCCCTCCTCGATGAACGTGAATCATTCATAGAGTCATGGTAAATTGCATTTAGCTATTTTTTGTTTCTTGTACCCTAGCATGTTTATTTTTGTATGACTTTTATTGAGTCTAACTCATAGTGGATGAAATTATATAAAATCATTTATCCATCTATCTACTTGATAACATGTAACACATAACATATTACCTAGGAACTTAAGTTATTTATTTATTTACTGTATTACTAAAATGCGGGTTTCTTTTTAATGATCGTTATGGCTTTTAAATATTTTAAGCCTACTTACATCTGTAATTATAGCAGTTTTCTTATCATAAATGTTTTATCCTGTTATACGTTCATTTCTTATATGCTGCAAGATTTGTTAAGAATGTTCTATTTAAGATGGTTTCAAATAAAAGAAGATGAAAAATGATGAACACCACATTTTGTAGCTTCGGTTATCATCGCGGCCTACGTAACATAACTTGTGAAGTCTCCAGAATGCATTGAAAAACCACCTCATGTATTAACCCTTGTCTTGCTATTGACGTGTATAAACGTTTCGAAGCAAGTCAAAAGTAGCAACACATAACCAATCAGATAGTTATTCCTTAGCAAGCAACCAATCAGCAATTGGTGAAGCGACTTCAAGTCTTCATTTAACTAGTTTTAAGAGCAGGACAGGGGTTTTAACAAGAGCTGTGTTATGAATATGTTACTCATAAAATTATGGATAGTTTATCATATGCAATCATTTCATTTCCGATTCGATAGAGATGCAAGCTGATGTGTGGTATGTTTCATCTCTACTAGGTGTGGTTCAAGGCATTATCACTGGCATCCGTGGTCTTTGTAATGGAATTGGTCCCGCAATGTTTGGGTTCATATTCTACCTTTTCCACGTCGATCTGTTGGATAAACCAACGTCAGCCCCATTTGTTCCTGACGGAGCAAATGCAACTATTTCAACGCGGTCAAAGTCAATTGTAAGTTCGAGATAGTTGAGTTTATTTTGCCAGAATATGGAAAGGAATTTGTTTTTATTCTGGCTGATTGTTCTATTGGCACAGCCTTGATTAAAGCTGTTGCCCATTGATCTGTTGAATATAAGACATTCAAGGTTTAGTCCGTTTTGCATTGCGTCACAAGTTAACTGATTATAAAACCTCCAATTTCATGTTCGGTCTTTGAGGTAGGGAAATTACATGTGATCTACATCTCTGCACCAATGCCTGGGTTAGCCCAAATATGCCAGCAAGCTTGTTTAAAGTTTGAAATGTGACAGTGAAAGTTCTCCTAATGCATTTAATAGCTGATGTGTTGATAGATTGTCTAAATACATAAGAATTGTGAGAATGTAGTTATGGAGTGTAGGATGCCATGTAGGGAGACCTCATCTAGGTTTTTTATGTTGTCTTCTGATCTGATGTCAAGCTCTTGCCAGGGTTTGAAGCAATTACAGAATGTATGACACTGCTCAGTGCTGCGTGGGGAGTTGGAGAGATGATCTTTTCAATTTTTTTCTTTCCCACAGACATCCCTTGTTGCTGGGCCTCCTTTCGTCTTTGGCGCTGGCATGGTTCTGTTGTCATTGATGCTAGCCCTTTTTATCCCGGAATCACTTGCCTCTGTCGGAAAGTCAGGCTCACATCCTGGCAGGCAAAGGTCAGAGCGCTCACGAACGTTGTCCTCAAGTGACTTTGAAGAAAGCGGTGTTGAGACACAGTACGCAGTCAATATGACTGCCAGCGAGCACTTTCCTCTACTCAAAGAAGAATACACGTTTAAACCAGAATAGTAAATGTAGACTAACAAATTAGATATATTATAATGATGGTTAATGATCACTGCTGTACATAATTGGATCTGGTGGAAGAAGAAGGCGATAAATCATCCATTGCTTGCCACCGCATGGATCTTCTGAAGGTTGCCATGGTAATTATAGGTCGAATTAAATTGTGATTGTATATGCCATTTTATAGAGATCAAATCATTTGTAACAAGAGTTGATTTTATTACGGTTGTTGCTCGCAGTGCTTGAAATGGCAGTCTAGCAATATGTCATTAAATTAGTAGCTTGAGTATGTTGGGATAATTGACTGGACTTGATTCTGATTACCATGTAGGAGTTTGGTTTTGGGACGGTACTGGACATCTGAACAGCCCGTTCCTCTTCTTTGCAACACATGCATCAACAGAATTTTTCCTTAAATTACCGTTAGATACATCAGACAAGGAAACATTAATATACATAATCAGAAGTTAGCAAGTTATTGTACGTAAATAGGTTAGCTTGGCCACGGCAGTATATAACTCAGTTGGCTTTTCAATCCAGAGTGTCATGGAGGGGCTGGGGAGAGCGTCTTTGCTTCGAATGAAATGACCGAGAAATCACAATCTACGCTGTCGAACAATTGACGATGCTGAAGGTGTAATCTCGCGTAACTGGTCTGTGGTGACTATGGCTGGATAGTGATAACCAATGGCGTGGCGGACAAGTTGATCGTAGGCCTGATTGAGACGCCGAGAGAGGGTTGCTGTTAATACAAGCAGGAGTGGGCTAATACATGGCAACTATCAATTGCAGCATCCAAATGTTCCGTACTCCATCTTGGACTTCACAATCCTCACATGGACTACGCAATTCAACAATACAGCCTCCCTAAAGTTCTGAGCACATCGATTCGCGACCTTGGAATCTTGATAGCTCCCGATCTTAAATTCTCTGCGCATTGCAAGCACGTAGCTCGTAAAGCATACTGCCTCACAAACTACATCCAGAAGTGTCTTACGTGGAACAATGCTGAGCATTTGATGAGGGCATTCGTTGTCTACGTCCGTCCGGTGTTAGAGTACGCCACGATGGTTTATTCACCATACCTTCAGAAAGATATTGTCGCACTAGAAAGAGTTCAGAGGCGCTTCACGAAGCAAGCGTTTTTTCGCTGCTTCAAAGATTCGGAAAGCAGTTATGAAGAAAGATTGAAATATCTCAAAATAGAATCATTACAATTACGGCGACTAACTTTGCATTTATTTAAACGAAAGCTTCACCGCCATCTCACTGACACGAACAATATAATTTGATACATGTATAGTATGTATAATTCTCCATTTAGTTTAAGTGTATCCTTGGATACCTTCTACGTGTGTATGCTGTTGGACATTCCTTTTCTTTTCCAATAAAGCCAAATTCAATACCCACGATTCACAGGCGTAGAGGAACACTGGCTCAACGGTGACACGAAACAGGCGCAACTTGAGATCCAACGAGGGAGATGAAGACCAAAATCACCGCCAAAATGGCTTCAAGTCCCCAATTGCCGACCAAGCCAAACCTCGACGGTAGGAGAAGTCGTCACTCGAGGAAGGCAAGGTCGAACCAAGGTACTTAAAAGACTGTACACATTCAACAGGACCCACGGAAGTGGACGACTGCGCCCGCGCGGGGCCGATGGCAATGAATTTTGTCTTTGACAGAAATTCCCACTTGCGCCATGGCATTTAGTGTCCTCTGAGAATCCTGGATGCTGTCTGAAACAACAGCAATGTCGTCGACGAAATCGAGGTCTGACAATCTCCTTTCCATGTGGCGAGATGACCTACGCGGCAAATTGTAAATCCGGACTCCGCGGGGCAAGCGCAGCGTATGTAGGAGTTATAGCTGAAGCGTTGTCAAGAATGCCTTCATCTATTACGCGGCATGTTTATACACTGGAAAAGTTTCATGTTGAGAGACATGATCCGGCATTTTTGACAAAAAAACATAGATGCTCTACGAGCTGACTCACGGTGTAGGAATGTAAAGCAAATGTTTTGAAATATTAAGCTTATTTTAACAAATTGATTAAC
>OFHS01000397.1:24140-37629 GCA_900245855.1 Calvadosia cruxmelitensis
CTTCAAAGATGAAACATAAAATAATATACTGTATCAATCTCGATTCCTGTTAAACTTTGTCAAAACCTTTACTACGATAGGCTTCAGCGACTGTTCAAAAGAATTCTGGGAATATTCGGCCATAACTCTATTGAAAACTGAAAAGCAATATTTCTGCTAAAACGGCCTTAAAATTGCGTGGCCAGAGCGTTTCAAGTGATCTGTTTTGACAGTTTTCGACAGCTTCCAAGAACAAGCTCCTCTTGATGAACAGGACCTAACCCCCGTCTTTGGCACGAGCAACGCGAGCAGCATTCAAATGCTATTGTTCGGATCAAATTCCACTTTACGAAAACAAAAGAAGTGTGAGTAATTCATTCACCAGATGTGCTCACCATTCACAAGTCGCGCCAAAGACGGGGGTTAGCTCCTGTTCAAAAATCGCAACTTGGTTGGGTTCACTCTCACAGGATCACAGCTGTGATATTCTTGTGAATGACCCAAAAGCGAAATCCGCCGAGGTGACATTTCACAGCTTCCCCCAATGCCTAGGCGCAAATGAAATCAGCCAAGGCGACACTTCACAGCTTCCTCAGCTTCCCCCAGTGCCTAAGCACAAACTGCACAATAACAACAAACTAATTGCGTAAGCTCAGTTCAGCGCGAATCTACTTCACCATGACGTCATCAATGAATAACATGTGACACACTAGTGTGTGATTCCCACGATCACAGCGGGGGGCGACCAATTTTCCCACGGTCTGAATATGAAGATGAAGATGAAGAAAAAAAAAGAAAAATTTTCCCCTCCACAACATTGACCCACGGGTTACCATGGTAACCGTGAGTCAAAATTCCAATTTCACCCTGCTCTCAGTAGCCTCAGTGGGGTCGCTGCACGGCCACGATGAGCATTCACATCTGTGGCGCAATTTCAAATATCGTTGGTGGCAGATCTGTTGCTGAAAACATCTTGTAGTAACAGACATGTTACACTGGTGTTTCTGGGTAACATTGCTGACGTCCTGTGACGGTTTCCCCCAAGCACTTTGGTTTCCCTCATGCCCTCAAAAATACTAGGCATGTGCATAGTATATGATGTCACCCCGTTAAACAAGTTGTAAAAACTTAGATGGAAGTAAGTAAAGAAAGAAAAAGAACATACATAAAGTATGTGAAATCTGGCTTTTCTGCAGAATTTGAGTAATTATTGTCCTTCCAGATCATAATCTGCAAGGTTCCATGATGGAAGCTCTACATGAAACTGTCTTTCATAATCAATGTAGCCGTCATTAGCATATTTATCACGAACGTATTTTGATGCTATGTCGATTTCCCAATATGTTAAACTATATCAGAGCTGATATACAGGTGACTCCACTCAATCTGTCCACATCGGGAAATTTGTCAGTTGGACTAATTAGGCGGCTTAACCAATTATGTGGAGGTCAAATGCTGTGGTGAAATAGTTCCATCTTGGCATGTGAGTCGCCTGAGTAAACATCTGAGCGAAATCGAAGTGGTCCCCATTGCCCAACAACATCGAGAATAATTTTCCAGTTTTTACAGGCCTATCAGATGATGAAATGGTGCATACTTTTACTTCAATTCTCAAATATTTACATCACAGTACTAAAATATGAAAAAACAATCTCCAAATAAATTAGATATATTAAAAATAATAACAAAAAATGTCCGTAGCATAAAAAAATTATTAAAAAACCCTACTTACAAGTAAAACACATGCTCAAGACTCGCAGCATCCCTTCTGGTAGTTCCCAAAATAGACACGTCCAGAGTTGCCTCTCTGAATGGCGATTGACAGAGCTGTCTCAGAAATTGGAGAGAACGGTCCTCTGGCTTTGGTCGCAGAAGACATTCGCTTCCCCAACTCCGATAAAAATTATCAGATTGTCCTACACACTCTGACTCTTTTAGGCTGATATACAAACAGTAACAAAATCTGCAACAACCAATGCCAATTGTGGACATTTACCATTCGTTGGTTTGATGATTTGATGGCAAACTTTTATTACATGTCATTTCATGTATTTTCCCGTAAATTCAATAGTTTATTGTTCATAGAAGGGATGATGAGTGAGACTTTAAAATACAACTTCGACTCAAGTTACTTGGATTACTTGCTTGGGCAGGGTGCTACTCAATCCCGAAGGAGGAAACCCTATCTGGACTTCTTTCATCGGACAGCGTCCTGGGCCACCAGTGACTATGGGGCAATTAAGGTGGCAATACCTCTAAATATATTACTTACGGTCCCATCATCGCATGTACCTATACTAACAATTCCTCAATTTACAACCAAAAATTTACTTAACACTGTGCATTTTGTTTTCGGAACAAACTGTATCTGTAAAGCCTGATTTCCATTTGAATCGGAAGCACCCGCCGATGTTCGTAGGCTCCTTGCGGTGAAATGGAAACCGCGAATCGGGAGATCGGGAGTGAATCGGAAGGAGCCGGCGATTTTTCAACATGTTGAATTTTTGGGAGCAATCGGGAGCGCACCGGCGGTGCAATGCGTTGCGGCGCTCCCGATTCAAATGGAAACCAGGCTTAACTAAATGACGGCAAAATATTTATTTCAAGCAGAAACTGAAACATTTCCTTGACATTATTGTATCAATTTCAATTACCCTACCGAAGAAGTGTATCTACTGTACTATACATACTAGTCTTGTATATTATTGTCATTTTGGTCACACTACCAATATGAACAGTGAGAAAGTAGCTTATGAAATTGATCGACAGCAAATTTACGCCACTACTAAGCACAATTTTTATTTATTGTAACATTTAGTTTTTTTTAATTAGTTCTGATCACGAAAGGTTAAGATGCTCTATGTTAAGAAATCTATGCCAAAAGAACTGAGATCGGCTCCTTCGGTCTGCTGCTTCAAGAAGAAATTGAAGACTTACCTTTTTAAGCAGGCGTTTGAATGATGGTTAACTTTTGGCGTAATTTTTAGATAATATTTATAGTAATTTTATAGTGTACATTCTAGGTAGCATAATTTTAAATTCCTTACTGTTTTGTAACTCAGCTTAATTCCTAGCTAAATATTTTACCTTCCTTTTAGTTTTAACATGCAAAGTTCATTCATTTTAAGGAATGTATTGATTGTGAAGCGCTATTGGGCAATTTATTGGGAATAGCGCTATACAAGTAAATAAACTATTATTATTATTATTATTATGCAGTGTAAACCCGTTAATACCACCTTGCATAATGTCGCAACCAGTTTAATATTGCCGTAAAGTCAAACCTGTATTAGCAACCACCTCTATAGAGCAGCAACATCATCCCAACATGTGTATAAAGACCACTCTTCATAACACCAATGTGCTACTTTCTATAGAAATCAACCTGGAAAGAAAGGCCACCTGTCTATAAAGGCCATTTTTCTCATGTCCCAGAAGTGACCGTTATGGACAGGTTTTATTGTACTGCAGTATAGGAAGAAAGCGTTGTCAAAGTTAACCCTTTTAACCTGCTTAATGTCTGCCTGCTTATTATTACAAACTCTTAGGGAACACCATAGTGATATTAAAGAGATTACACTGTATTGGTATATCGCTACCAATGCAAAACATGTCCGTATGAATGAATACATTATATCAAACAGCACAACTGTTTTGCTTTCAAACAAAGACATGTTCAATGAATGAATGAATCAATCAATCAATCAATCAGTTGAAATAACACACATGCATGAATATTTAGATATCATATATCGAAAAGTAAACACCAAAAAATATCTAGTCATGACGATAAATAATTACACAGAACACATCGGCGGCATTTCCAAAATTGTAATTTTTATACAAATGTCCATTTTCTACTATCTAAGAGCAACGTGACATAAAATGCCGAAAGTAATCTGGTCTTTGCTAGATGCAAACAATAAATGGTGAAAATAAAATACCCAAATCCTATCCTTAAGCTTGACTGCTAAATATTTTAAGAAACCGTGAATGCACCATTATTATTGAAAATGCTATTATTCTATGTTACAAATCAAAGACTGACTTCTATAAATAAATACAATTTTATATTCAAGGTTTATCCTAAATATATGCATGTTGCTTTAACTCGTAAATGCGGTGTCGGGTGTGGCTGACAGGTGAAGTTTGGGTAGTATTGGTTGGCAATTGTAGGGCAACTTTGTTCTGCTCGATTTTGGCCTAAAAACAAGATTAGAAAAAAAAGAAAAAAAAATCAAGGCTTTCCCCCCACAGCATAGACTCTCGGGTTACCATAGTAACCGTGAGTCAATAAACAAACATTAGTATTATAGCACTCATTTTCTCTCAAAGAATACAGCTGTGTAAAATTATCCAATCAGTAATAAAGATACAGTGAAGCCTGTCTATAAGGGTCACCTTCGGGACCTGAGAAAAATGACCTCTATAGACAGGTGGCTTTTCTGTCCAGGTTGATTTCTATAGAAAGTGTCATTTTCGGGTTATGAAGAGTGGCCTTTATAATTTATAAACAGGTTGCTGCTCTATTGAGGTGGTTGCTAATACAGGCTTGACTGTATTACACATTCCAACCAGTAGCCTACGGGCACTTTATTACATGTTAGTAAACTTGGTCTTCAAGCGTAAACATCTGGCATCGTAACACACATTTTCGCTTATCCACGATTAAGGGACACAAATGTTGACTTTTCCAAAGCAACTACTTTAAATTATGTAGCGGCAACCACACTTTAGCACAATGGCTAAACTGGACATCAAGAAGCAAAATTGCCTAGCACTGGTGTACCTTCTGCTTGACAGCTTAGTAGCTTACCTTATTGTATACAAGAACGCCAACGATTGCCGTTAACATGCCAAGCACGTTGATTGGTGTGACAGGGTTCTTTAATGCCAATAATGACACAGTGATGACACAAATGCGCTTGGATGCATTGGACACAGAGTAACTCAATGGAGAAAGAAGATTCAAAACGCTGAATGCAAGAATGCTTTGGCCAAAATTTATCAAACCACTTGTTGCAAGAAGGAACAGAAACCAAACCAACGTATCCCAATCAGCCTGAAAAGAGCAAGAATAAACTGTAGCACCCGACGCTAAGGATTTGTTTTATCCAATGGCAGTCAAAGCATGTGCCTTATTAATAATTAGGCCCTTTTCAATCCAGTCTGTGCAAAGTGAAATCGCCGCCAGAGTGCCACTGAGTTACATGCATCCCACTTCCATTGGTGTGAGCATGAGAAAAGTGTTTTCTGACATGCTCAGTAACAAAATTCTTAACAAAGCCAACATTTTCAGAATATTCAACCATGTAAAACGGGCCCCCTTAGGAGCAGTATTCTAAGCCCTCTTGACTCTCAAGACGGCCCTGCTTATGCTACACCGTTCACGTGTGAGCACAGTCTCCTGGGGCTCATTCAAAGCATAGTCCAGTACTAAATCTCAACTCCTTATACAGATTTTAGTAATTTAATCTGGACTCAATGTTTAGTCCTGGACTACTCTTTAGTCCTCGTCCATGAGTAAAGCCCCTGCAGTTCTAGCCACGTCTGGTTTAAAGTCATTATCATAGCCATTCAGAAAAACAAACACATAATTAACATGCATGCTGTTGTGACCTATTCTGAAGTACCGTCTCTTTGAAAAGCGGCCATTGTAAACGCCAAAGTGTCCTAAAGCTGCCAGTGGCAACACTTCCCTATTCCTCAATGGAATGTTCTCCTTGACAGCGGCATCACATTCCTGTGTGATTTCCAAGAAGAGAGTGAGGGCCCACTTTCTCGAAGTGACCTTGCTTATGTATATTCAACAATATATTTTGGCCACATGATGTAAATGCAGGTTAACTGTGTCTTCTGTGTGTTATTGCTGATTTGAATGTCTTTTCAAGGAAATCGCCACTTCCGTCGTGTTTCAAACGTCAGGCACTGAAAAGCATACATTTGTTCCAATCGTTTTCAATAAGTCTGTATCACATGTCTGCTCCGTGAAACTGGATTACCGGATTTCAGAATTAATGATGATGATAACAATGATGATGATTTGTTGACATATTGACACACTTTATCAGCCGGTCAGGTTCAATAGTCAATCCCTCCATCAATCTGTCAGTTTGCTATCTAACGAACTTACCAGTCTCTGATCTTGCCACAGTCCATACGAGTCACTAATGATCCAAACTGGAATGACAAATGCAAGGGAAACTTGGCCCATCTGCTGAAGAAGCTGTAGATGGTTGATACCGTGTAGCTTAATCGCCTACAAAACAAACATCACAACACATAAATAACCACAATACAAAATAGCAAGAAATTTGACTCAACAACAAATAACATTCAAATATAACATTTAAAAGAAATTAAATATTAACAGTGCCATACCGAATTTTTAATTTACAAGCAAATCACATACTTAAATGTGTATATCCAACTGAAAAGCAATCCTAACGCACGCTTGCGAAGGCTAGGCCAATCTTGCATTTTTTAAAACTGTACTTTACAATTGATTTTGTTGATCTACTTTGTAACAAGAAAGAGCTATATGTGAAACATTTAGTTAACATTGTACGGTCGGTAAATGTCACAAAAAAGTTTCGTAATTATCACATTTCCAAAATTAAATAAGTGACAGTTTTTTTAAAAAATATACAGTGAAACCTGTCTAAAATGATCACCTCTGGGACTTGAGAAAAATGACCCTTATAGACAGGTGACCTTTCTGTCCAGGCTGATTTCTTTAGCAAGTGTCATTTTGGGGTGCGGCCTTTATACACCGGTGGCTGCTCTATAGATGTGGCAGCTAAACAGGTTTGACTGTAATGCAGGCTCTGTTACTGTGACAACTAAGATCCCACTATAAAGTGAGTCATCCAAATGATCTACACTTACTTACGCACTTCCCTGTACTTAATTATTACTTGGCTATTGGTTATTATGGCATGAGGCCGGTTACACATACATAAAACATCAACATACCCGCTTTGAGTAAAGATTCTGGATAGCAAATAGAAGCGTTGCCGTTAAAGCACTCAAAAGACCAAGTTTGTCAAAGGAAATCTCAGTGACGGTAGCAATTGCAACACCCGCAATAATCGGAAGTAACGATGCATAAACCTGAAAGTTACAACATGAAAATAATTCCAACAGTAGAAAATGCAATTAGTTAGAAGCAATATAGTACAGCTCACTTCCTTAAGTTGGCAAGTATTGAGAAGACTTCTCAAAATTAAGAAAAATTTACGGTTACAATGACATCAAGAACATCTCTCTGGGTAGAACTAGTTACTTAAAACAAGGATCTATCTAGACACGGTTTGATGTAACCAACATGTAATGATCAAACAGGAAAAACAAACAATGGCAATCAACTAACCGATGTTAGATCTTTTTATAACGAGCCTGGTAAAGGTCACCATGTCACTATAATCTGGTAGCTCATTCATGCATCAGAAAATCAAATTCTTTTATTGCCACAACCAATGAACAATTCACTCCCGCTTAAGTTAATTCCTTGCTTGTCTCATTGTTTGTGAGTTCTGTATCATTGCATGACCTGTTTATCTGTGGTGTCATGCAAGGTGTCAACTGTCAAGTGTATGATAATGTCAAATGTGAGTGATGATTTTGTATTGTTAGCGTGGTGTCAATGTGTCTAGCATGCATGCTTAACAGTTGGAAACCCAGATTGTTCATGTAACAAAAAATTACGCCATGGGAGTTGAACCAATGACCCCTGGATTGCCGGTCCACTGGCACTCTGCTGTTGAGCTAGAAGCACCCTTGATAGTCTGCAAGTACAATCTCCCTTTACATCTGCGAGTGAGCCTCATTATGACGCTGTGTACCAGCATTGGCGACATGACTCATCTTTTTCTTTTGTGAACCACTTTTTTAACTGCCACAAATGGAGACAGACACTTTTCGGAAGAACGGTGGAGGTACGTAGGAGGATTTTGTACGAGTTCCACCATCCTCGTTACGAGGGCTGGCTCCCTTGTCTAGAACTATTAGTTGGACGTTTCGAACCACCACTGCACTGATTATAATTGTGCAGCACGGGGCGTTACGTTAAGCCCCTCGCAACCAGGGCAGCAACATGGTCCAAGCTGCAGGTCCGGCTGGGAATCGAACCCCGTACCGGCGTACCCGGGGAATGAAAGCCAGCGTTCCTGCTACTCGGCCACAAACCATCATGAGTTACTATGTAGAGCGTCAGTGTAAACAATATATTCTCCAAGAATAACTCCATCTCGTTTGTTTCCACTTGGTTTTATTTTCATTGTTTTAGATATTACTTTATTTCTGTACTGAAATATTATTTCACAATTTAACTTGCATCCTGAATAAACAATTGTGACGACGATATTCAATGTGTCTCACCTTCCATGTCTGCTTTTCTTGGAATAGCAGTCTCGATAGTAACACTGTGAAAATTGGCATCATTGCCTGCAGAAGACAGCAAATGTTGACACACTGTTGACTTTGCAGGCTCAAGCACACATCATTGAGGAATGATATCTAACAATTCTGACTGAAAACTGCATCATTTGCTTTGACTTACCTTGACTGTTTGATGCAATGACGTTATGTTCCAGAGCAGATGGATAAAGACAACAAATAACCAAATTAGCATAACAATTATAAAACGTTTTGCATGCATCGAATGCGTTCTCGCAATATGATTGGTCGAGGGCAGTGTTTGGAACTGGCGTTGTAAATGACCCAATGTCGCTATTGGTGGATCGAGCAAAAGCCAGTCGATGTTTCGGGGGGTATAACTGCAACTCAAATACAATTTACTACCATATTTCCTAGGTTGATCGTTTTATAAAAAGGTTACCACACACCTGAGCGTGTGGTAACCCTTTATTCAAGATATATGCACATAGCCACTTAAAGGAACAAATATTAAACGTGACTAGTCAGGGTGGTCTAATGGCTAAGATGCATGGTTGCCGATCAGAGTTAAGGGTTCAACTCCCGGCATAGCCAACATGCATATAAAGCAGTGTTAGCCAGTAATGAAGTAGTTTTATTTCGTTACTTTACTTAAGTAAAAAAAGTAATTTACTGGTAACGAAGTAAAATTTTGGAGAATAATTTTCTAATTACTTTTCTTAATATTTTTCCAGAAAAGTACTTTTTTACTTCGTTACTTTCGAGTGCTCCAAGAAAATTACTTTCTTTTCGGAAACTGAAGGACCCTGTCCATTTGTTTATCAGACAACAGATCTCGGATGTTCCAGCTGTGTTTTGACTCGTGGTTAATGGTAGCCGTCATTTAATTTTGTGATAAATGGTCCCAATAGGAAGGCGCTGGGTGATTGATTTATTATTGACGTACGGTCACGTGCTATCACGTGCTCTCCTGCACGGTTTCTGAGTTGGTTTAGAACGGAAAATATTACTGTTTGTGTTACTTGAAATTACTTTACTTTTCTCAGAAAAGTAGTTTTAAATGGCATTATTTTTCTACTTTACTTAAGTAAAATATTTCGACACTACTTTTCTGGATACTTGAGTGAAAAGATGAGATTACTTTTTACTTTTACTTAAGTCAAATTATGCAGTACTTTGGTGAACACTGGTGTAAAGTTGTTCTATCTGATATGCAATTTAGATTGTCCAGGGTTCTAAGTAAAACAAGCCGTTCGGCATAATTATCGAATTACATTACCCCCATTAAATAATGACACCTTTAAATTATATAATAACATTTCCTGGATCCGCCTCTGATCTTAGTTTGGTATTACGACCCTGAATATCTTCTTGTAGTGCAAATTCAAAGGAGCCGCTGATATCAATGGTCACACTAGGGGACGATGAGTTAAACATGCTAGCTTCTCCTTTTTGATGGGTCCTACTTGACAGCCATTTGATGGTTGTGGTTGGCGATTGAGGATCGGGTGTCATTCCACCCTCATCCTCAATTGTACAAATCAAGAATCTAGGTTTTACATTTAAGACAGTGTGATAGGGGCTTTTCTGATGAACACTGACATATACCATCTATAGGCCTCGTGTCAGTAAACTATAAAAAAGTAGCTCCTCAGTCCATTACGTTCTGTTAGGCATTCTTCCTAGAAACATGGACACAAAAGCTATTTGTAAAGGATAGTATATTTGCCAACAACAAGTTCAGAATATCTAAAAAGAGGACTGTAGCTTTGTGCAATTTGGCAAAATACATGTGGAAAATTCAACTAAGTTATTTGAGCCTAAAAACAACCACCTTAGGCATTGCTCAAATAAACTGCTATCGGAACCTTAATATCATGGCTCACGGAAGTGTCACAACCAAACAGTCAGAAACAAACCAAACAACAAAAGTTTATTCCATAACTAAAGAAGACACTTACATCTCGTCTCTCATCAAAGAGAGAAGTGAGAGTAACCCACTCTCGCCGTGGCCTTTACAACAAGAAGATGATGAAGTAGAAGAACCTCTAAAATGCCTATGCGTGGCCTTTTATATAAATGCGTCCTACGTCTAAGCCAATCAGGTTCGACCATTAATTTAAAGAATAACGTTAAGACTAAATTACCTAATTACTATGTATACAAAGCTAATTCACAACGAGGCTACCTCTTTATGAGGCCAGCGATAACAGATAGGCCTAGGCACAAGTGGCATAGTTCAACATGTAGTCAATTTTTTAAAATATGCAATTTCTAGAAAGTCACATTATAGGCCTAAAACACAATAAGCATCATTTCTCTTTCAGTTTGCACAAAAAGGTGAATCATGCACTCTTCATATGAAGTAAAGTTCAATCCCGAGAAAACATAAAACTTCCTTTTATCTGATCTAATTGGCCCGATGGAGACGCATATTCACTCAGATTTAGATGGCAAACTCTGTTCTCGCTGCCCAATTTTAGTACTTTCAGTAATCGAGAGTTGTCTCCATATTATCATAGTGGCAGTAATTCTGATAAATATACGAGTTTCTTTGGGTTTCGAATCAATCAGATCCCGTTGCAATCAAGTCAGTCCAGCAAGTGTGAGAGTGGGTCAGCATATCAATATCTCTCTTTCAGTTCAGGTGGCTCACAATAAGATGCTGTGAGCCTGTGACAAATAGTAGAATGTGGGTAAGCCCAGCAGGTATGGGTAAGCCTAGGACCCTAGGTCTTATAGGCCTAACATAGTTACATAGTCGTGAACAATAATAAATTATATCATCAAAAATATGAACGCACCTGTATGAGCATATGAAACTGGAACTTTCCATATACTGACATGTGAAGTAATTGATGAAAGCAGCTTTCCGCATCCAAGAGGTAAAAGAACACTCCAAACAGAGCGAAACGGAACAAAATTCTGAGTCGAAATTCTCGAAAAAGCCAGAATCGGGTACATGTAAATCGACACAGCCAGCATATGTGAGAGAGTTATCGTAACAGGATAAGGGTACTTTGTCAATAGTTTCTTTCCAATAACATTGTTGGCAGAACTCAGGAGAAACCAGGCAGCACAAAGTCCTATAACTTTGATCGGTCGACGTCTGTGTGTCGACTCCATTGCCGCCATGTTTGTTGACCTGATCTTCTGCCACGTTCCTGACTTTTCATCTGAAATCCATGCACACGTGACGTCATCCTTTGCGCAATTCACAACCGTCGTTTGTAATTTTCTCACCTTTTTACACCGTTTTGCAAACATCTTCATTTTTACCCTCAAGAAACTTTAATTTTCATCGTTAATAAGTAAATAATGGAGTAAAAATAAACTAAAAGTGTACGACCTGATGTAAAAACAGTGCAAACATTGTGTGATTTACGAAAGTCGTTAGATGTTTGATGTGTGGCCGCGATATCAATTTATAAAGTATGAGAATCGTGTAACCTCCTTCATACAGGTTTAAAAACAGATTGTTTTAATTTTTTTAACATAGTCAAGAACTCAAGATTAACCGCTTTTCAACCATTTAGCCATTTAACCATGAACAACAAAATTGTGTCGTACGTCTTTAGTGTGAACGCAGAAAAACAGCGACACAACACAATCAACACAACACGTCTAGCCTCTCTCTAGCTGTAGGCGAGGTCACATCAACAAGGTGGACAAACTTCAAATAGTCGCCAAGACTGACAGTCTGACACCAACTTTTCAATTCATCATCATGCAAACTTCTCAAAGTTCAACAAATTCTGGTGTCCTGCGAACATGAATAACTACAAAAAGATTAAGAATGTTGGACATGGCGCTTTTGGGTGAGTAGAGATAAATTGAATCACGAGATAATTTCGTATTAATACTCTGATATAGTCACTCTATCTAGAGCTAGCCTCTAGGCTACAAAAACAAAATATCTTCCCTGCACTTTTGGACTAAGATGCCTGAATGCAGAGCGTGGCAAGTGTGCACCCGGGATCTTTCAAGTTCTAGAATTTTGCGCACTTGAGATTTTGCGGTACAACAAAGTTAATGTCTGCTGCTCTTCATTTTTGATGACTACATAGAAATTATTAATAACAAACAGCTGCCAAGATGAGTTTTAGCTGAAATTATGTTCCTTGGTGCACCTAAAGTGTGCACTTCAGTATCTTTTTCAGTATTTTGCGCACTTGCACCTGAATATTTTGGCCTCTGCGCACCCGAGATCTCGGCGAGAAGGGCCATGTTCTGCAGTCTGGCTAAGATGTCGGTCTTGGGTTATTGGTTCTATACAAGCAGTGTTCACCAAAGTACTGCATAATTTTACCTATGTAAAAGTAAAAGTAATCTCATCTTTTTACTCAAGTAGCCAGAAAAGTAATCTAGAAATATTTTACTTGAGTAAAGTAGAAAAGTAATGCCATTTAAAACTACTTTTCCGAGAAAAGTAAAGTAATTTCAAATCACACAAACGGTAATAAAAGTCAGTTAAGGGTCATTCCATGCGGAATTGACAAGGTTTTGCCATCACCCTCTTCGATTTTCGTATAACTTGGTGGGCAGTTTCATCTACTCGCAAAATGACCACAACTCAAATTTTAGACTCCAATTGGGCGTGGTTATGGATTTATGACCAATTAAAGTTTGCGTTTTGCGTCAAAATTGGGCAAAGTGACCGAGCTTTCGGAGGTCGTGCTGATTTTGTTCGCAACAGAAACACGTCGAATGTCATATCAATAGAAAGGTAAAAGAAAGGTCTTCTATAAAATAATAACGTTTGTCTCGTCACTTGTACACAGCCGCCGTACGGACAATTTAAAAACTTTAAAGTGAAATAAAAAAAAAAAATTATGCCGTAATTTTGTCTTTTTTTGTACCGTCATGTAGCCCTTGAAATTCTCTATCGGTTTCAAGCAAAGCAATGCGTACTTTTTATGCTTGCTGGACGAGTATTTCGTATTTAGTGTGTTTTTGCCCCAGAAATTGACGTCGGCCGCATGTTTACGACGCCGCTGTCAAGAGCAACAACGCGTGAATAACGAGGTGTCGACAATAGGGAGCTTAAGATCGCGACGTTCTTGTTACGACGGACGGCAGATCACGCAGTGAGGACTGGATCGAGGACGGCGTT
>OFHS01000398.1:0-15729 GCA_900245855.1 Calvadosia cruxmelitensis
TTGCGATCAACCAATTTCAATTAAAAGCAGAAATGAAATAAAAACCTGCCTACGGGAATTCCATGACATGTTGACAATTTTTCACTTATATATAAAGGGTTTCGCGAAACAACCGTAGTCGCTACACGGAAACTGTTTCGGAAGCACTTCTTTTCTCTTGAAAACGGCTATCCTGCCTTCATTTACCTTTATTCTACTAAAACTGCTACAGTACAAGCGATAGGCTGATTTTAATAAAAATATGCAAACAAAATCAATGAAATTATCTTCACATTTTCAGCTAGCTGATTCTTCTGTTCGTGGCAATTTGACACTTTGTTCGGAAAATTTCTCAAAAGTCAAAGCTACGATCTTTAAACTCAGATTCTCCAAGTTATGTGGCTGTTTTCGTTGTCCGTCAGAGTGAAATAAAGGTTGAATGAGCAAACCACCGCCGTGAAGTTTGCAAGGAGAGTTTGCTACGACGGGCCGAGAGTTTCAAGTTTGATGCTGGGTTGTCTGAAGACGCCTCGTGAAATCTGACTCCTTTCGCTGCTGATAATGATTGACAAGGCGGAGCTTTCGCATCTGATCGCCATCACCGCTAGTACGGTTCAAGTCGCTGTGCGGCAGAACACAAAACGACGATTCGAGAGTTCTAAACGTGCTTTGAATTGAATTTCCTTTTGCATGCAACGTTTTTACCCTGTTTCACAGCTTTTTGGCCTTGATCCCGATAACTTTTCGAAAGTCGACTTTTTTTGAACCACCCTACTAAAGAGTGTTACATGTTTTCAAAATAATGAATCAAAATATTGAATCATCTCAGTAGCGGGAGTTATTGCAAATGATAGAGTAGTCGGAGTGTGGTCTAACAGCTGTAGTATGTGTGGTTGCCAGTCAGACCGTCAGACGTACAGATTTCGACTCCCTGCCCAGCTGACACATATATTCGTCTGTGGTGTCGAGGGCCCCAAGGGAGACAAGACATTACTGAGCTTATTGGGTTACCCTCGTGACATAAAGTGACATTTACATTTACACAGAGATTGATTTTAGTATTCTCGTGTGTGACAGCATAACAGCTGTCGTATAGGCCGTGCAGCTGGAGAGTGGTTTCCAATCACTATACTCATTGTTTGTGTGACAACTTGAGTAACGTTTCGCGAGGGCATTATCATCGTTTAATCATTATGTTTTATACGCAGCTGCGTAACTTATGTAATGTTCTTGAAATAACGTCTCAGACGCTCAATATTTTCGCTTGAGGATGATGACACTAATTTAAAGTTTTACAATAACTATATGTAAATAATATATTATTTTCAGTCTGCTATTTTTATGGTGATGAAAACTCAACCAAACAAAGGATAACGCGGTCTCTTGGCAAAGGTATACGGTTGTGGAATTACTCGAATATTCAGAGGAAGGCTACTTCAAGATGGCATTTTAATCATATTTGACGATATGCTTATTAGTTCATCGTTGGAGAGAATAGAATAAAAGATTGTCCAATTGAATCCGATTATTAGGATTCCGCTTTATCCGATATTTTACTTAATCCAACATCTCTTCAAGAGCCAAAAATCTGCAACCCAATTTTATGCATTGCCGAAAATGATCTTAGCTTTATTGAATATTCACTTAATCCGGTAAATTTACGAATCGCCTTGAAAATCCAATCAAACGGATTCGACTGGTAACTGTTACTTGTTCTACTATTGACTTGTATTGTAAAATACGAGTTGTTTTTAAACAAATAAAATGATACATACATACATACATACTGCACTTTGTTCGATAGGAGTCTCCGCAAAGCTCTCCCACCTCGCATCCTTGTCTGCCTCTGCTTGTCTATGCTTGCCTTGCTTGTTACATTTGTCGTTGGCATCGATCGGACATCTCCTCGTACAGCATGCCAAGTCATTGGTATTCTACTTCATTACTTCACGTTAACCACTTTCTGTTGGATGGCAGTCGAAGGAATAAATCTTTACTTCTGCTTCGTGAAAGTGATCTTTTTTGTCGATGGGTTCTTGCTGAAAGCAAGCGTCTTTGCTTGGGGTAAGAACATTACACATTATTATTTTGCCAATTTAGGAATTCCATTCAATCGTAGAATTTAAGCGTTATTATATTTTTCCCTTTTAATTTCCTTTCTCGTGATGCACTGACAAATTGACCCATGCTACGTTGCAGGGTGTACATGAGATTGCATGTCCCTTTGCGAGGAACGTGCGCAATGGTTTTAAACAAGGGGCCATTTCATTACATGTATATAAATACAGTATGTATCATAGTGCTTTTCTGTACGGTGCGCCTTATATTTCGAACGATATTCCAATTTAATTTTCAACTTGAATTTCACATGAATGCTACGTTTGGTTCCTGGTCCAGAGAAATTGAAGCAAGCGAAATAAGCTGAAGCAGCAAGATAAATAAATAAATAAAATTATCAAATAAATAATAAGTAAAATTATCAAATAATTAAATAAAGAAACAAGTAAATGAATAAATAAATAATTCATTAACTAAAAAATAAATAAATAAATAAATAACGTTGAAACAAATGCTACTAATAAATACTACTAATAAATGCACTGTCGCGCTGCATGGAGAGCCTTTGCAGGAAGAATCTAGAAGCATTACAGATCATTGAATATGGTGTATTCTTTCATTGCTCAACACACACTCAGTATTTTCAAACAACAATTATTTCTGCTTGGCTACGTTCAAGATTTCATTTTAATTATTTGTTACATTTCGCAGGAGTTCCAGCAGTTGTTGTCGCAGTAACTGCCTCGATGAAATTTGATCAGTACGGAAACGAAGATCAGTAAGTATGACCGTATCCAATAGAATACGCTTTGTAGGAAATCAAAGCGTATTCGTATTTTACCGGATAAACTGAATCCCTGATAAGCTAGACAACAGTTTGAGTGAAAATAAATAAATAAACTTAACACAGTGAAACCTGTCTATTACGATCATCTCGGGGACCTCAGTAAATGACCTATAAACAGATGGCCTTTCTGTCCAGGTTGATTTCTATAGAAAGTATCATTGTATGAAGAGAGCCACAGGTGGCTGCTCTATGAGGTGGCAGCTAATACCTGTACAGGTTTGACTGTATAAGAAACAGGAGAGCCAGCGTCATGCTAGCCGCATTGTCCCAGCACTACAGAGTGGAAACAGGCATTATTCCTTGAACGGGTTTAAATTGTCATACGATTTTTCTGTAATTAATGTACAAATACTTCAAATGTTGTAAAACAAGGCACCCAGTTCAACCAATTTAGCGACCACCTTTCCTGAGCGACCATCTTAAATTATTAACTTGGAGAGTAAAACAAAGTAAGTGTACCTGTCTGAGAGATCACCATTACCAAGCGATCATGTCCTTCGGAGGGTCGCTTAACACAGGGTGGGATGGTCGCATAGCACAGGTTTAATTGTATTGTATAAAGATATGTGCGTATTTAAATGTTCTCTCTGAGCACGTGGTTGAGTCGCAATCACTTGCGATTTCAAGGAGAGACTGAAATATCACTTCTTCGAAGGGAAGTAGATTTGATTTTTAACATTCCATCATGATGTATTTTTATTTGTATCCGTATGGTATAAGTAAGTGCAGGCTAATCCTGCATTCCATGTGTGAATTCCTTATTTGAAATGTGTTCAAATATAGACACATACTCTATTTCTGTTTCCTGTTCTTGTCTTGCCAAAGGTATCCGTTTGCCTTTCTTCTTTTAGCTGCATGCTGCATGGGGACACTTTCTACTTTGCCTTCTTGATACCGATCCTAATTGTCCTTCTAATGAACTTCGTCGTTCTTTTCTTCGTGTTGATCGGAATCAGAAGAGGAAATCGAATTCGAAGCGATGGAGGAGTAACGGGGCGTTCTCAACTGCGAATAGCCCTCGCCTGCACAACCATTCTCGGTTTAACTTGGGCATCTGGGATATTAGCTGTCGGCGATCTAAGATTCACATTTCAAGCAATATTTTGCGCTCTGAACTCTTTGCAAGGGTTCTTCATCTTTTTATTCTACTGTGTGAGAATTCACGATGTGAGAAAAGAATGGATGCGTGCTCTTGGGATAAGACCCGTGGAGAAAGTCAGAAATAAAGTTAAAAAGCACGACGGAAAGTCGAAATCCACGACTGATTCCAGCTTGGAGAACAACAGTACTGGAAATCATCACATGACTTATCCAAGGAACACAAGTGACTTAACTGAAGAAGACGTTGATGGTTACTGTGAAATAACAGAAAGCAAGAGGCCACGTGTTTCTTTACAATCTGAGTCTGGGATTTCGCAAATGTCGGACTTGTCTGATGTCGAGATTAGTCTTAGTTCGTTCAAAGTATGTCTGTAATAAATATAATTCCTCTCAGAAAGGGATCGACAGTGTAACCCCGTTAATATCACCTCGGTTAATACCACAACCCGCTTAATATCACTTCAATTTTAGAACCAAGCTCTGTCTGAATCAACTATTTGAACCCTCTTAACATCACGCCCCGCTTCTTATCACGATTTTTGACCGGAAAACCATAATGATGTTAAAAAGGTTACACTGTACTGTAAAACATACGAAGAAATTCTCGATATATTTTCATGGAAATACTGTAAACTTGCTATTGCATGCTACAGTTTGCTCCATTCCTTTGTATCAAATAATAATATATAATAATATACTTGTTTTTATTTCTCTCTGTGTAGAATAAAATTACTGACGATTATATAAAATGTTCCTTTCTAAATCCATCATCTCCTTCTTGAAACATGTCAATGAGAAATACAAAATTTGAAAAAAGTTTTGAATATGATCTTGATAAAAATAAACAGAATCTAGCCACAATTCTTTTTTCTCATTCCAGGATTATAATTTCCAGTTTATGGCTCTCGTGTGAGTTCTCACTGATAAACATAGGTCATATAGGCAGTATCATCTTCATCCGTATCATCACGACAATCGATGATATCTTTCAAGCTAGATGCTAGAAACATCCACTGAATCTTAGTAAAATGTTCCCGTTTCATAGTTTTCAAGCGTTCGTCTCTTAGGACTTCATTGAGGCTTTGTACCTTCTGATGATCAATTTCAAGTATTTCTTTGACTGGCTCCTTTTCTGTAGTTTCTTTCAATTCTCTTTTGTGAAATAATCTTCCTCTGAGACCATTTTTGCTTGTTTCCATAGCACGGAGGAATTAAAACTTTTTGCCTGTTGTAAGGATTGGATGTTGTGTCTGTGCAGTTATTATGCTAATCGAACACTTCGAATGTTGAAAAAATGAAGGCGTAAATTCGAATTTATTTACGTCATGGTATTCAACAGTGAGTTTTTAAGTGTTAGTGATACATAAGTTCGTTTTACTTGCAAACGTTTGCCGGAATGAACGTGATATCGTTATCCAAGTATCTATGAGCGCAAAGCTATTAAGAGCTACAATTTTGCGCAGGAAACCATTTTATGCACCAAGAGCCAACGCTAGTATAGTTTCAGCCGTGTTCAATAGACCAATTTCGCAACTAGCTACCATTTTGAAACTATACTGCGGAAGCTGGCGCTGGCGCAGGACTGGAATATCTCACATCATCAAACCCAAGCTCCATAGGGGAGGCATGGTAAAAGGAGCATGATGATGTAGCCTCGATTACTCGCTCAAAAACAACCCTAGAATAAAACGAGGCTACACAAGTTGACCACGAACGAGATTTGTGATTTTTGTGTAATCCAGAAGAAATGAATCGATAGCGAATACATGGTGCATGTGTTTCGGCTGCTTGGAGAACACCTTAGCGTGTATAAGTGCACACGTCTCCAGTCCCCTTAGTAACATCAACAATCCAAAGCCCACGTGACTAGCCTTCTTTGGTTCACCATGTCATATTTACAAAAACAGCCGATTGCAGTTGCACAGTGCAGTGACACGCATGCGCGATCAATCAGCAACCCGACCTAATGTAGCCTCGCTTCATCTGTCATCTAAGCCTCACATGCAAGTCGAGCATTCCCACTTTGCCACCAGAGTCCAGGTTCCTCCATTGGGTTTGTGGTAAACACCGTCGGCAGACACTGAAAGACAGAAGGTCAAAACACAACTTGTAAGATAATAAAAACGCAGCGACAGAAATAGGACTCGGTATTATCAATCACCAGCCATCAATTTGTTCAATTAAATGTTATAATTAAGCTAAATAATATCATCTTCGTGAAGCATCAATGCATTGAAATTAAACAAACCTCCCCATTCTTTGCCCCCGGAAAATGTTTTGATATTGCCAGCGCCAGTGGGGTCTCCTGATGCTAGGTTCCCATTGACTTTGAGGAAATGAGACGGGGGACTGTCTGCTTGGAACTCCTGTTCGTTGATGCTGGTCCAGCGGTCCCGCTGCTGGATGAATTTAATGTAAGTCTTTCCATCGTGAGAGACCCCATGGATGTTGTTGTTGCTGTCATGACCAATGATACTGCAAACGCGGATGTCCATGCCTTCAAAGTGAACACAACAAAGGTCACAAGAATCAATATAATGTTAATATCCTGAGCTATAATGTCAATATAATGTTAATATCCTGTATAACGAGTAAAACGCGACGAAATGGAAAATCTTGAATCAAGTCATTACAGTGAATCCTCGTTAATATCACTATGGTTTCCCGTCACAAATCGTGATAATAAACTAGCAGTAACATTACGCGGGTTAAAATAGTTGATTTTGACAGAGCTTGGTTCTCAAACTGAAGTGACATTAACCGAGGTGATATAACGGGGCTACACTGTATTTTCATTCTAAAATCAAATTAACCGATTGAACTCATTTTAAAAGTAGAAGGAATTGTGCTTAGAATAAGAAACATTTCTTAGAAATAAGATTCGATTTTGCTAGTTAGTGATCAGTAGGCTGATCAGGTTATCAGCATCTTTAAAAACAGAAATCAACTACAGAAAATAACAGCTTTATTCGCGTCTTGAGAAATGAGAAATAATTGACATCAAGAAAACAAATGCTAAGTTGATCATGTGCATACTATTGTAAATTTGCTGCTTGTAATAGTCATATTCACCGTGTATTAATTTGTTCATATGTCAGAAATAAAACTTTATCTATCTAAAAGAAAAAATATCGAGATTTTCCCCTTACTTTGAAATGTTATACCGTCGTCTTTAGTCGAGTAACAACATGGCTTGGACCTGACAAAATATAAAGAAAGTATGAATATAGTTAGCAGATTTGTATCAATATTTTATTTCTTAATAAATAAGTTTAATACAGTCAAACCTGTATTAGCGGCCACCTCTAAAGAGCAGCCACCTGTGTATAAAGGCCACTTTTCTTAAGCCCAAAATGATACTTTCTATAGAAGTCAACCAGGATAGAAAGGCCACCTGTCTATAAAAGGTCATTTTTCTCAGGTCCCAGAGGTGGCCGTTATAGACAGGTTTCACATTCCGATATCCAATCAAAGTTTTGTTTTCCATGCAGCTGAAATCACGACCAAATACATAACAATATTTTTCTATTTTCTTTTAATGCTAGTTTTACCTAAAATTTTCTCTGATAATTGAGTTGCATCAGACTTTTCTCTATCGCCGGATTCACCTTAAATCGTTTTAATCAGACTTACAACACAACAACAATAGGGACAAGTCTGTAAGATAGGTGATACTGTTATGTAATGTAATATCATTTTTTAGGCAGCCAGCCTATTCACACGAATGTTATTTTCAATAGGGAATTGTATAAATTAAAAGGCTTACAAAAATACAAACCCTAAAATAGGCTAATTACAGGATATGCGAATCAAAATATGAAGTAAAATCAGTTAGCATACAGTATAAATTAATCTAGTTACCAAATTTAAAAATCTACCACTAAAAGCATTTGTAATATTCTATAGGACTAAATTTAGGTTAGCTAATCTAAAAATTTATACAACTTTTGTTTAAAACTGTCTTTCTTTGTTATTTGAATCTTCTGGTAGAATGTTCCATTCGTTCATTGCACTATTTTCTGATACTGTACGATTTCAATCATCATAATTAGTCTGACCATAATGTACTTAATGTGGTCATAATGTATATGTATGATCAACTTACTGTTCCCCGTTGCTAAAACCGCAAGCATAAATAACAGACGGGTTCGTGGCATCGTTCCAGGCGAAGCCGCGGGGGTAATACTCTGTAAAAGGCATGAAGAAAAAATAGATTGACGAGGCACTGAAAAAAACACATCCTAGGAAAGAGGTTTTGTTATACCCTTAGTCTCGTTCTAATGGAAACCACGTGACTTGCCATAACATTACGTCATCGATTGTCAATGTTTTATCGAATCACACAAGTAGGTTTCTTGTTTCAAGAATAAATTTTATGTAATTGACTAGGTGATCCGACATGCTGCTATGTTGAACATTGTTTTTCAGCCGAGTTACGGCTCCCAAAAGACTAAAACTGATCCTTTCGAACCATTCGAGTGAAACAGTTTGAGTGAAGAAGTAAGCACTGTAAATCCAAGGTGATAATAATTATGATTAAACTGGCAGAGACATAGCACGGTTTCAAGGTGACCTTTTCAAAAACGGCTCCGTTAGATTCTGCACCAATATGTATTGTTCGACGTCGAATTGGTTTAAACTTTGGGGCTGTGGGTGTGCTTCAAAAACTATACCCAATGCAGAACCTTCTTTTTTCCAGAGGTCGGAAACTCCGTACTTGCAAATTAGTGGCATATGCCGTTTTGAACATCCATTCATACATTCATACATACATGCACGCGTATTCTTGGACTAGCTTGACAAAATATTCCTTGAAATGAGACCATTTTCTCCTAAATTAAGCATCGTATATTTTTGCAGCGTGTGTTCCTTATTCAGTGAAACCTCAAACCTGTCTATAACGGTCACCTCTGGGACCTGAGAAAAATGACCTTTATAGACAGGTGGCCTTTCTGTCCAGGTTGATTTCTATACAAGTGTCATTTGTGGGATTATGAAGAGCGGCCTTTATACACAAGTTTCTGCTCTATAGAGGTGGCCGCTAATGCAGGTTTGACTGTACCTGGTTTGCTGCCTTCGATTGGAGGTGGGAGGGTCGGCGTGACAGGAATGTTGATTGGGGTTTTTGCCGCTTTGACAAGCGTGTAATCTTCCCCATCGCTGTCGAAGTACGTGAGATAAACTCGAGTGGCGATTTCTGTGGTTCCTTCTGGTGGAGGACGGGCCGGGCTCACTTTGACGTTGAAAGTAAATTCGAAGACCTTGGGAAAGATGAACACCCCTGGGAACTGCAAATAGAAAAAAGATACTTTCAAGAGGCAGAGCAAGAAGCAAGACAAAAAACACAAACATTATCATCATCATCACCATTATCATGGATCTGTCTTTATTTGAAAAATTTCAAAAAGAAAATTCAAAAGAATACACGTATAGAAGGTTACAAGTACGCTAACACTAAACGGTTGTTTAAATAAAATTGCAAATGTAAAAGTCGACATCAAGGGGCGATACCCGTGTGTGTCGCTAGTCTAGATTTAAATACAGATAAATATTTGAAATAGACTACTTCTTCTGACAAAGAGTTCCATACCCTGACTACACGATTGTAGAAAAAATGGTGGCGTGAGTTCAGCTTGGCTGTGTCAATGTCGAACCGCAAGCCGTGACTTCGTGTCGGCAAGGGATGCAGCTTCAACTCACTTGGAACTTTAATGTCAACTAATTTGTTGACGATCTTATAAAACATACACAAGTCCAAAGTTATACGTCGATTTTTCAGCGACTCCATGTTTAGACGTTGGAGGCGCTCCTCGTATGATGCGGAAGCATTACCAAAACAGCGGATAAATATCTGTTTCGTATATCTTCTCTGCACTCTCTCGATTACTACATTAATGTCCTTTTGAAGATGGGGCGAGAATACCGGTGTTGCGTACTCCAAAATCGGACGAACGTAAACGATCAATGCTCTTAACAAATGAAACTCGTCGTTCCAGGTTAAAGATTTTAACAGGAATTCGTAATGCTTTACGCTTTGCGAGCAATGTGAGTGCAATGCTGCAAGAAATTGAGGCCAGGGCTGACCAAAACACCTAGATCGCGAATGGATTGATCACCTATTGGTAAAGTGCAGTTCTGCAGTTGGTAATCAAAGCAAGGATTGCGAAGACCAATATGCAGAGCAGAGCACTTTGCTGCTGCTATATCGACAATTGCGAGGTATCAACCCATTTTTGAAAATCTAACAAACACTTTCTAAATGCCGAAATGTCATCATAGAAAGAGTCTTGCATGTCGTACGTCGTGTACAGCTTCATGCCGTCGGCATATAGCTTACAAGTAGATCTGTGGGAAATTTCCGGGGTGTCATTGATTTACAACAGGACGAGAAAATAGGCCAAGGACCGAGCCTTGCGGGACACCGCTCTAGCACTGAGATATATCGGAGAGACAATTCCATTCTCGAACCAAACAATTGTACTTAGACTACACGGTGAATTTAACAGCAGGTAATATCAGGTTATGTATAAAATGATTTTAAATCAACTATATCTTCAGGGAGTGCGTTCCAGTGGGGTACGACCCGATTGAAAAATAAAGATGTCTTGAATTACTTTTAGCGGTGTCAACATGGAAACGCATGCAGAGTCCACGTGTTCGTAAATTATTAAGACGGACATCCGATGATAATCTGAGTTGTACGGTTCCATGAACAACTTTGTAGAATAATGTGAGGTCTGCTATTAGCCTTCTCGACTCGAGTGACTGTAGCTCAGGGATGCGGAAACCGGAGACGTTCTTCATAGCACGGAGTAACAGGACTGTCGAAGCAACGAACGTACAATCTCTTGGTGTAACGCCTTTGCACTTTTTCGAGGACAGTATTGTCCTTTACCAGATTCGGAGAAATACCTGTGAGGCCTACTCTATAATTGGTCGCACATACACCACAAATGCTCAAATCATCATCATCATCACTTTATCAGGAATGCAATCAGATACAGGTTCTGTTTTTCATGGAGCTGAGTTTGCAGGCAAATACCGTTTTCAATTAACAATCTTAGCATTACTCAACCAGTGGTTGCCAGTCATAACAAATTCTCATTTGTTCAACAAATTATAATTAAAACTGCTGTAAATCACTTACGCACAAGCCACACTACCATCCTCTTCGGCAAAAACAAAATACGATAAGCTTGGCGTAAACAGTGCCATATTATCCCCAACATTTAGCTCTTAATTCCGATGAAACTGCAATTGTTCTCTTGCTGAACTACTCAAAAAGCCTATTGTTATGGCTTAGCCAATCAGGAGACGTATTAATTGTTTGAGCGCAACATGTCAACACTTCTGAACCTGGCGAATCATTTTCGTTCCGAAAGCCTTAATGGTTAATGCATTCTAAACAAAGAAAGCCATGTTGTGGGGTCATCAGAGGTCAACTAGGATGAATCCCAAAATGCATTGAGACGGCAATTGCCGGGTCAAATTTGCCCCATGGGATGTCACCACAAAATGTTTTTGTTTGAAACGCGTTCAACCGTACTCTTTTCTGTGATGGTCAATTTCAAGGATTGTTCTTGGCTGTCAAAATTGTCGATTTCCTCTCAGAAACACGTGACTGTAGTAGCATAAATCCCAACATGCATTAGGAATTCACTTGGCCAAATGCTATCCAACGCGGCAACGCTTCATCCATCTTAGGTTCAATTCAACATCCTGTTGGTATATATGGACGAGATTTTTAACTTAATTAGCTAGCGAAATATAGGTTATTTTAATTTTTAATTAGTACTAGGTAAATTATATGTTCAATAAATTAAACATGCATTATTGTAAATGTTTATGAAGTACTTTTACGTTGTCCTCAATTCTATGAAAAATAATTATATTGTATTAGACATTCTTACCAATATGCGGAGCAAATGAAACAACATGCAATAACATTGACCAAAGACGCATCAGTCGGTGTCGTCTAGAGGATGGTACGTGTGGCTGCCAGTCAGGCGTACCGGGTTCGTCGAGGGCCCCAAGGGAGACAAGAAATTGGCTTATTAGGCTACCCTCGTTAAATAAAGTCACATTTACAGTCGGAATGAAAAGTACATACCTTGAAAGAGACAAGGTGTGACGGGCTCTCTGTAATCATGATGTCTGGGGCTCCGGCATCGACGCTCACAAAATCAATAAAACCAGGAATGAAGAACCTTGCGGTAAGGTTGTGAGCAAAGCATTCCGATTGGGTCTTGTGGGAGATGTTAACGTGGTACTGAAATGTGTCCCTGTGGAGAGAGAGAGAGGCACACTATTTTATTGTATTCGTTATTTAGTCATTCCTAAATTACTTAGAATAATAGATGTTTTTATTTTCTCCATCATTTCAAACATACTTCCATTCCAAATGATACATTTTACGAATAATTGTATATTAAAAAGATATAAAACAATTTCAAGAATGCCATGTAATTTGCATTCGTGAAAACTATGCTGAAATCACTACATTAATATAACTTAAAAATCTCTTCCAGGCACAGTTAATTACATAGTCAAGGCGAACAAGAAATTCAACAAATAAAGTATCAGATAATTGAAACCATCCGTCTTCAGAAAGTCTATTTGAAAAACATCTCCTTCTGAGCTGTGGCATTGAATAATAAAATAGCAGGGGTGAGAATCTTGTAGAAATATTTACTTGAAGTCGCCGGAGGAGTGAAAATTGAAGTATGATGTCCGTTTTGCAAAATGGCAACTTAGAATTTCAAATCACGAAGCATCCAAATTTTACCAACAACGAACAGGCAACAACACAAGAAACATGCTGTTTGCAAGATGTGCTTTGCCACACGTGGCTTTGCTTATACAAAACACAAACAAGAATAGAAATACGGTTTTCAATTGGGCTTCACTTCAAATTCCAAACGGTGTGTGGAAACGCTCTAGAGCAATGATTAAACCAGTTGATTTGCTGAAAAAGTTTTGAATTATTAGAATCTGTAGCCTACAGAACGCCAAGAATAATCCTTCAACATAGAAGTGTAAGGCAATCAAAATCAAAATATCAACTTGAGGCTACGTACCCAATTGCGAGGCTACCAGACACAATGGGCTCGGGAACAAGCTGAAGCCATGGGCGTGGATTGGCAGACAAGTAGGGGTACATCGATATCTGACCCACCCAGATCATTTTGGGCTCCCCGTACATCCCAGCGCCAACCCAGTAGCGAGAACCGTTTGTTATGTTGCTATGACAATTCAGGATAGCTTCGAATTCGATTTGAATTTTGTTGTCTGGGATGTCCGTAGTGTCTGCATTGGTGTTGATGACCGAACCGAAATCGATCGTGGCCATGTCGTTAATCTCAGGGTTCTCCCCCGTAGCAGCTAGAACAGGCGCGGCCGAAGGCGTGTCTACAACCAGATTCGTCCCAATACTGACCACTCGCACCATGTTCAAATGGAAGAGAGATTCATTGTCCTCGCTTTGCATGATCAGCTGTGAAAATAAAAGGCTAACATTCAAATGTGGACAAGACGTGCTAGTGAACCAGCAGCGTATACGCAAAATCAATAGTAATGTGAAGTTACACAACACATCGGAGTGATGAAAAAGGTATATGTAAGACATTTGATGACAGATTGCAGGAATAGGCCTTCTTCATCAGCTACCATTATGGCATAGACAAGTGCATTGTGGGGCATGTTGATTGCCTGAAGAATGACGAAGAGACTGGGTTCCTGACCCATTAATACTACCGGGAAATATAATTTCTAAAGAAAGTAGCACAGCTTGTATGTATGTTTATTGGACAAAAATACTGACAGGCAAATATAGGGAGACATGACTTCCGCTTACATACAGCCATTGTGCAACGCTTATGCGCAATTAGTAAACAATACAGCGGTGTGACAAGTCAATGTTATCTAGCGAAGAAGTTTGAAGATGTTTACATCAGAATCAAATCCAGCTCTCAATTTCGAAATCAGAGACATCAACCTTCCCTATACAGTAATGCACTTTCTTTTTTCCAAAATGGTAGCTTGTGATAATGGTCTATTGAAACACGATTCACTCTATTTACCCAAAGGCATCTGCAGTTTTGGACTCAGAAATATAGTAACTATAACCAAAGCGGTAGATCAAAACAGGCCAGGCACGACAAGTGATTGTAACTTCACTGTACCTCGATTTTGGCGGGAGTTTTCAGTTTGGTGATCAAAATATCCAAAGTGAATAATCTTTTTTCTCCCTGCCTGATGTTGTTGTCAACCGCGTTGAGAGTGAGAAGGAAAGACGGTGTGCCAATCAGCGGAGCAAGAGCGTCTTCACGAGGGAGCTTCTTTTTACCGCCAGAATTTTCGTACGTCAGAAGGAATGCAATATCGGCCGACGCCAGAGGTGAAACATCTTGAATAACTTCCAACTCAATCCCTCCGGTGAAGTCGTTGTCTGTCAGGATACAAAAGAAAGCCGCTAAAATCAATTTGTCCTGTTACAATCATTAAGCAACCCGGCAATGAAAACAAGTGGTCGCGTAACACAGGATTTGAGAATTCAAAAGGCTACTTGAAAGTGGTCACTTAGGATAGGTTAAGTGAAATGTTTGAGTACAGTCAAACCTGTATTAGCGGCCACCTCTATAGAACAGCCACCTGTATATAAAGGCCACTGTTCATCACCTCAAAATGACACTTTCTATAGAAATCAACCTAGACAGAAAGACCACCTGTCTATAAAGGTCTTTTCTCTCAGGTCCCAGAGGTGACCGTTATAAGCGTGAAACTCCGAGTAGCGAGAACTTGTGTGCTCTCTGTCTCCAACCATAGTAAATCGCTCTGCCTCGCTGCATTGAGCACTTTCTACGAATGTGTGGAACAAATCATTATTGATTTACTCATTTACTTATATAATTACATATCTTCTGATAACTGTTTCAGCTTTGTTTCTTGTGCAGTAGAACACAATAATAAATAAAATACACTAATGAGAATGACTGTATGAGGTAAGACAGCATAGCCAACTTACTATTAGGGAGTGTTTGTGGTGTCGTAACACCACTCAACTTCACTTTGTAATGAGTTGCGTTGATGTTGTCAAGTTGGTTTGCGCCGTTAGTCGTTGGTGTCCAAAGTGATGTGATCATGTACAACTGGATATTACTTGCTGGCGCACCAGATAAGTTAGTGTGACTGACTTCGAAGTCCACAGTCGCCGTATCGCCAATGTAAACGCGCGAGGAGTTCATCACTGTGCTGCTGGAAACGGCTACTTGCAAAGTCGGCTCAACCTACCAAGCGAAAACAAAGATACGGTCATGTTTATAATGGGACTAAAAGGGTGTATATTTCTGCAAATGTCATACAGTCAAACATGTATTAGTGGCCACCTCCATAGAGCAGTCACCTTTTATATAAAAGCCACTCTTCATAAACTCAAATTACACTTCTATAGAAATCAAACTGGACAGAATGTCCACCTGTCTATAAAGGTCACTCTTCTCTGGTCCACGAAGTGACCGTTATAGATAGGTTTAACTGTATTCTGTCCCAAGGCATACTGACCTTCGTGACAGTGACCGAAGTCTGTTCGACCAGCAAGACCCGATCCCCCGTCTGCAAGCCAATTCCAAACCAATGAGAGCTGCCGTCAGCAAGCATGGGGTTGTCGTCGGCTTTCAATTGGAAGTCAATCTCAACGCAGGGATCAGTCATGTCATTTATCTGCCAGGGTCAAAACATTGCGGTCA
>OFHS01000398.1:23418-39585 GCA_900245855.1 Calvadosia cruxmelitensis
TAAATCAATCACTAACGATTTGATGCACACATTTGTAGTACGTACAAATACAGTGCTCGACGCAACAAGGCAGAGCTATTTACTATAGTTGGAGTCAGAGACGACACAAGTTCTAAATACTCAAAGTTCAAATACTCAACGTTCCACGCTGTTGAGATCATCAGGCGAATATATAAATATATATACCATATATATATGCTGAGTTTACACCTTGTTGCTGCATATAATGTCTACCAAAATTTTCTAAATTTTTAAACAAGAAACGGTCTGGTTACGGAGGCGACTGCAAACATTGTCAATCACAGTGTCCTGTCTGGGACAAGATTAGCAGCACTTGCGGCGTACTGAATCACTTAGCTAAAAGCAGTTTAATCAAGTCGACGCCAACGCTACAGACGATGACGTCATCATGATTTGTGCCATGGGCACTTGAGCAGCAATCAAAAGGTTCCCAGAATTCAGTGCACTGTCCACGTCATTGGTCGCGCAATTTCAGTAACAATGCCCTGCTTACCAGACTCCGGTGCTGAAGCCAGCCGTATATGGGATTAAAAACGGCACAAGCCCTTGGCATTACCAGCGCCATTTGAAGACATAAAAGGTGCTCCTGCCCGTGTCAAAAAATGGCAGAGCTATGCAATGTATCAATTCCTTTCAAGCACAGCTCACGGTTCGCGGCAATAAGGACACAGATAACATTAAAGTATCGGAAGGCACGCTGTTGTCTTGGTTTACTTGCTTGGAGTTGGGTAATTTGTCAATCAATTATTCTGAGCCCGCACCACCCGTCCAGCCAGCTGAACAGTCTGTTAATTATATGCAGCATAACACCATTCCTCGTAACCCGTCTCATGCTGACATGCGCATCATTATAGAACAACTTTTGAAATAATTTCACGATGTCTTCAATTCTGCTGAAGAACTTCGTCCAATGAAAACTCAACCCATGGAATTTCATCGCCAACCCGATGCAACACCCGTGCACGTCCGAGTCGCACGCTTACTGTCTTTAGCCTGACATAAATAAACTAAAGACCAAATCGACCATAAGGTTGCACACGGCTTCATAGCATATGTCACTGAATCAACAAACTGGTGTGCCCCCACGCACGTTACCTGTAATTCCAACGGTGATATCTACATTGAGGACGACATGCGAGCCATCAATCACCATGTGGCCCGTCCTGTCTATCCTGTGGTAACACCGCCAGATGGCACTCAACATTCCCCACAAATACATTGGTTTTTCCCATAATGGTAGCTCGTGAAAAAGGTCTATTGGTGTACAGGTGAGCCCAATGAGAACTATTTCACAACACTTGATGCCAGCAGAGGATACTGGCAAGTACCACTGGAATCAGGAAGTGAGCTTTTGACCATCTTTATTTTGCTCCCAGGTCGCTACAAGTATCTGCAAGCTACAATGGGCTTGATTGTCGGTGTGATCTAGCGGTTAGTATGTGTGGCTGCCAGTCAGACGTCTTTGGTTCAACTCCTGTTCCAGCCGACTGCACATATATTCGTTATGTCTTCTGTGGTTTTAATTGTCGAAGGCCCCAAAGGAACAAGCCATTGGTTTATTGGGCTATCCTCGTTAAATAGAGTGACATTTACATAACATTAACATTTGATAAGCAGCGGGGATGAGTACAATATCCGTGGTATAATGAGACATTCCTAGAACAGCTTAAGTAGTGATGATATCAGATGCCATCAGCATACCTTTCTAGAACATGTCAATCACGTCAAAAGCATTCTGCAGCGCTGCCGTATACATCCCATCTTTCAACCCCAAAGCTGCTTTGTCCTTGCACAATCGACAGTTCGCTTTGTAGGTTACACCGTTGATTGAGGAAGCATCAGCCAAGACCCGAAAAAGCTACAAGCTATTTCCCTGTTCCCAACTCCTGCTAATATAACTGAGCTGCGCTCGTTCTTTGATAAGGTGGAACATCTCCCGCACTTTTCGCATACTATTACCGCTGCCAAAGAACCACTTCGACCTTTGCTCCGGTCTGCCAACACATTTCAGTGGGTACCAGAAGCTGACGTTGCCTTCGCAGCAGTAAAAGCAGTCCTGCAGCCGCCATCCGTGTTGGACTATTTCAAGCCTGGTGCACCTTTAAATCTTGAAACGGATGCATCTCGCCTCAGTGGTTTAGGATACGCTTTGCTGCAATTCCAAGGAGGCCAATTGCATTTGGTCAATTGTGGCTCCAAATTCCTCTCGGACGCGGAAAGGTCCTACGCCATGATCGGGTTAGAGTGTTTGGGTGTCGCCTTGGCTAACCAAATGCAGCCTTTACTTGCAAGGACAGAATTCACAGTTCAAAATCGTGGTCGACCCAAGCCTCTGGTTCCCATCCTCGATACGACGCTGGCTGGCACTGACAATCCTCGGTCACAGCGCTTCTTCGAACAATTGATGCCCTACCAGTTCAAAACCTATTTTGAGCCAGGGTGAGCTCCGTCACACAGCCCATACTTACGGATCTACTGGTCGAAGATTGCAGCGCCCATATTAACGCACTACTGCACAGTGTTAACACCAGGTTACTTGGATGAGTTGTCGAACCTTCATGACCATATCAGACCATTCAACTGCTACGTCGATATGCTCAAAACAAAAGTCAGTACACGAGAAAACTGTTCAAGATTAATCCGGATTGCGCTCAACAAATTAACTCCATCCAAAACCAACAACATTATCAGTGCGGTAATTATCGCATGAAACTTACGCATTTGGCAGTCACGTCTTTCCTGTACGCCTTCACTCTACAAAAAATACATAAAAAACAGATACATTTTTTATGTAACACGATAGGCGACTCATCACATAATTTGAAACATGCAAAGCTGGAGGATTTTAATTTTATACCGATTGATGTAGAAACGTTAGGTTCTTGAGGAACATCAGCGAAGGTTTTTGATTTGTTAGGAAAAAATAGACTATTTTATCTGACGAGCGAGGCCGAACGGCTTCCTTAGCGTATTTCCCTTGTTCCTGAGCAAGGAGATTGTGCAAGTATTCGTGGTAAATGCGAATGTTCATTTGCAAGAGTGACCAACACTATTATCAATCGGGAAAATCAAGATGTGCTTCGACCTGAATTACGGAGAGAGAAGACAACGATTGCACATGCTCTCTGTGCCATCCGCTTGGGTTCAACAATTGTACAAAGGGAGCAAGGGCTAGGGGGTGGACAATTTCGCCAATTTATTCTCAGACATCTTTTCAGTCACATATTGTGTCAACGGGTATAGCTTTACTTTTAGGCATATTCAATCATACTCTTCCCTATGACTGTCAGTTTTAATTTTTGTTCTTCGTTTCAAAATTGTAGAATACAGCCCAAATCAATTTGCCAGAAAAACACGCTCTTCGACGTTTACAGAAGCTGGGTATGCTCTTGTCAACCAGCTTCAAATCCGGTGAAAAACACATAGTTATGAGGTTGTTTATGCCTTGGAGACTACACAAGTAAGCTCTACAGACCATAGCAAAACATGACCTGGAAATTCTGGCGCCACACCTCCTTAACCAAAGTAAACAGCATGAGGATTCAAGAAAGGGCCATTTTGAAAACGTATAAAGGCCACTCTTCATAACCCCAAAATAACACTTTCGATAGAAATCAACCTGGACAGAAAGGCTACCTGTCTATAAAGGTCACGTTCCTCAGGTCCTAAAGGTGACCTTTATAGACAGGTTTAACTCTAACAAAACAGCAAGACAACATTCGACTCATACGTTTCCCTGCCAATGATTCGCCCGCCGACAGATGCCTGAATGACGACTTCGAAGAGTTGTCTAGATGAATCAAAAGGGAAAAACTCAACAATCGACGGCAATGTCACAAAATATTCAATTCGAAATCTTACCGGATGAAATGAACATTTGATAAAACGGACGTTATTCATGACAGCAGAAAATAAGATTGATTTCTTAAAGTGCATCATATTATTTCAAACATCACATAAACCCGACTCAAATCATCTGGAATCGGATCAATCAGAATCGGATTAACCGGAATCGTATCGACCAGATTCAGATAAAATGGAATCGGATCAACCAGGTTCGGGTTAACCAGATTCGCATTAACCAGAATCGGATTAGCCGGAATCTATCGACCAGATTCGGATAAAACGGAATCGGATCGACAGGTTTCGGTTAACCATAGGTTAACCAGATTTGCATTAACAATAATCGGATTCACCGGAAGCGGATCGACCGGAATCGGAACAACAAGATGGATCAATAAGAATCGGATTAACTGGAATCCGAAAAACAGCCATTGGATAAACCGGATGAGTCATTGTAGGTGGCTGCACAGGCAAGCATTAAGAAACAATTGATTGACATTTAATTAGTAGGAAAACACAACAAAATCAACAAAGTAATTAGAACACCTCACAAACAATGCACAATTATAGCACCTCGGGATGACATCTTTCAAACGCCGACAGATCTCCTTGCCTATTGCTTTTCCTTGGCTTTCATGGACAATAGCAGACAACGCATCAACAGCCTTTCCATTGATCAGAATGTCAAGCTAAAGGGAGAAACAACGTTGAGACAACCAGTAATTCTCAACAGAAGGCTAGCATGCTGTAAAATGTCTACATTTTAAGCTGATAGTACAGTCAAACATGTATTAGCGGCCACCTCTATAGAGCAGCCATCAGTGTATAAAGGCCACTCTTTATAACCCAAATGACACTTTCTATAAAAATCAACCTGGACAGAAAGGCCACCTGTCTATAAAGGTCATTTTTCTCAGGTCTCAAAGGTGACCCTTATAGACAGGTGTCACAGTATTGTACAGATATTTAATAATTGGATGGTTTAGTTTTTAATTAATTTAGTGAATTTGTAAGGTTGATAATACCGTAAAACTGAATGTATAACGTGAGTGTTCTGTTGTCTTGATCAAGTTCCCAACCAGAACTATTGTAATTAAAATCCCGGGGAGAACAGTGAACAGCAGCACATCAAAAAATGAAAAGTTCAAAATAGGACCACAAACCTTGGCAATAGTTGTCGGCTGGTATCCGCCATCTTTGTAATCAAAACTAAAGAAAAAGGAAGTTGGAAAGAATTTTTAACTTTGATACTATTTCAGATAGCTGTTACAAATATACATTGACACATGAGGGTATAGATGAGAATGGTACACTTTATTTAATTTCGTTAATCATTTACCAAAAATACGAAAACCGACAGACAAGAGGAAGAATGGACAAAGCATCAACTAAACCGCAGCTGAGTCGCCCGTAAGTGATTAGGTCCTGTAAGTGGTTTTCAAAGGCAAGTGGTCACTCAAGACAGGTGGTCTTTCAGGACAGTGATTGCTCAATATAATATGTCTCTCAAGACATGTGGCTGGTCAAGACAGGTGGTCACTCGAGACAGGTGGTCTCAAATGTCAGGTGGCTGATCAAGACTTATGGTCACCCAAGACAGGTGGTCACATAGGACAAGTGGTTGCTCACTACAGATGGTCCAGAGCCTTCTACATAGAAGAGCTTGGGCATCCACATTTACAAGCTGACGGGTTCTACCTTGCATAGCCAGAGGAAACAGACTTGAGTTGATCGAAAAAGTTCAAGACTACTTCACTGAGTGGTAGCGTGTATTTCATCAGTACGTGTGAATCATCAATGTATTCTGCAGAGATCTGCGCTCCACGCTTTTCCTGAATCAAAAGAAAAAGAAAATGTGATACCGTACCGTCAATATAATTATGATTTTCTAGCCACAAATTGTGACAATAAGTGATTACAGTCAAACCTTTAATAGCGGCCACCTGTGTATAAAGGCCACTCTTCATAACCCCAAAATGAAATTTTCTATAGAAATCAACCTGGACAGAAAGGTCACCTGTCTGTACAGGACAATTTTCTCATGTCCCAGAGGTAACCGTTATAGACAGGTTTCACTGGAGTGAAATTTAGGAGGTAAAAATTACTGATCGAGACATAACTTGGTTGTAACAATGAAACAACATTATGCGGGTCGTGATGTTAGCCGGGGTGATAATAGCAGGATTACACTGTAGAAGAAAGCACTGAGACAAAAGCAAGAAAATTTGCTCCAAGTTTAGTTCCACAGCCAAACCCTATTTCTGTGGTTCAACAAACAAGAGCAATACACCTAGACCTGCATATATAACGATTGCGTAAAATCCAATCTAGAATACAGTGACATCAGGTGGCCGCTAGTACAGGTTTGACAGTACAGTACAGTGAAACCTGTCTATAATGGTCAACTATTGGACCTGAGAAAAATGACCTTTATAGACAGGTGGCCTTTCTGTCCAGGTTGATTCCTATAGAAAGTGTCATTTTGGGGTTACGAAGAATGGCCTTTATATACAGGTGGTTGCTCTATAGAGGTGGCCACTAATACAGGTTTGACTGTAGCTGGTAATGATAGGAATCGTTCTCACCTCGCATAGAGTGATGACTTTACCCATGAACTCCTCGGGAAATATCAACGTCCCAATCACAACAGGCTCGTAGAACTCCAAAACCAAAAATGTCTGCGGAAACTGTAAATGACAAGCAATCATCTCTTAAGAGCACGTTCACTAATTTGAAAGAGATCTCGTCAATAAGCTCATACAAAATAACATTTATAATGCAAGTGCTAAGATGAGGCCTGTGAACTATATTTGCAACAGCATACTTGCGACGGGCTGACAATTTCAATTTCTTCCGAAGGTTTGCTTTTCAAGACGGCTGAGAAATAGAAAAAAAAAGAAGAAATTTATAATTTGCAAATAACCTAGTCATTAGATTTTAAATTTAATCGTAGTTTTTTCTTAACTTATTGTACATCTTTTAAAATAGTTGCCTCAATCGTAAATATCTATAATATATACTTCACAAGTGTCTGTCTGTCTGTCTGTTTGTTTGTTTGTCTGTTCAAACCAGGCACCTGCCACTCATCAGCAAGTACGGATTTTCCGACCTTTGGGGAACAATACGGTTCTGGTTGTGCACGGTTTTCAAAACACACCGCACAGCTCGAACGCTCAAACCAGGTCAAAGTTGAACAATGCAAATCGGTGCAGAATCTAACGGAGACGCTTTTGTAAAGGTCACCTTCAAACCGAGCTATGTTTTCTGCAAGTTTGACACAGTTTGATTAAATTATTTCTGTGGAATGGGCACCTTGAGTTTTCTGTGCTTGCCTTTGCAAACCGTTGCGCTCGAATGGTGTTGTGCTCGAATGGTGTTGTGCTCGAATGGTTCGAAAGGATCGATTTCAGTCTCTTGGGAGCCGTAGCTCAGCTGAGAAACAATGCGCAGGATTCGGAGCTGGCTGAAGTTGCGTAGCAGGCGGCGAACTGTGATATGTATTGGACTAATTAATATCCACCCAAATGCAAAGCAACGACACTGGATGCAGCTGCGTTAGCAGCGCGGACCAGCTAGTTAAGATGTAATAGCAGAATTTGTAGAATTAAATTATTGGTTGTAAATGCCACATTGGCTAATGCACAGGTGCTACTTTGAAGTGCAACAAAAATGCAATAATAATGCTAAAGCTGCAGATTTAAGAGGTGGGGGTAAAATATGCTGGGGAGTTCTCAAACTCATAACAGATTTAATAATAGGTATGAAACCACGGCAAAGCAACTTAGAATTCACAAGGCTCATGTGACACAGCTTTTCTGGTTGTCAGTCATTGCAAACAGAACGCTTATAATCGATACTAACAAGTAAAAAACCTCATTGTGGAAAACAATTTGGAAATGCTAAAATACAAATATTGGCCAACGAATATCAGTTTAAGATGAGAAATGCACCGATATAGGCAAATAACCTGTAAGAGGCAGAATTTGTGTTATGTGTTTGTGCGGGCTGATGGTTTAAATGGCAAGGCAATTGACTCTTAAGCCAGGGGATGCGGGTTTAAATTCTAGCTCGGCCCAAATATGTTGTTAGAGCTTTACAAGCTAATGGGACTATATTGTAACCTCCTGTTGTCCCAGATGATTGTGTGTTGAGATTAGAAATATGTAAAGGGGTAAGAGCCAATATTGTTGTATGTTGTGAAGTTATTAAACACATTCTAAAAAATAAAACGTTTTCAGTAAGTTCGACAGTTTAAAATGAGATGTGTGCTTATTATTCGTATGTTACGTTCCTTGGTGTAACTGTCAAGTTGTTTTATCTTGCATCCAATACTTAGTTTCATTTTGCAATGCATTGACGAGTTTTATTCCGCAATTGCAGTACAGCAGAGCTTTGCGACAGGCTAATGCCGCAAGTACCACATTTTTGCTCTTGCTTATAAAAGTCTTTTCTTTGATATTATCTCTTTTGTTGTGCTGTAATGTCTTAGTACAGTGAAACATGTCTGTAATGGCCACCTTTTGGACTTGAGGAAAATGACCTTTATAGACAGGTGGCCTTTCTGTCCAGGTTGATTTATATAGAAAGTGTCATTTTGAGGTTATGAAGAGTGGTCTTTATACACAGGTAGCTGCTCTATTGAAATGGCTGTTAATATAGGTTTGGGTGTATCAGTACGCAGCATCGAGCAGCATCTCTGTGTTGCCCATATGTCTTTCTTAACTTCCTCTCATATGAGTAAATGTGACAATATCAATGGCTATTGACAGTCTTTGCTTACATCCAATAATTAGGTCAAGGATATGTGAGCAATAAATGTTATTTCATTACAGCGTTCTCTGCAAACCTTTTTCTATGTTGCTTATCATTGACTTTTAAACTTAACAATGTAGATCAATAATTTTATGGTATATTGCTTCATGTAAAGTGTTATCAAAAACTTCATCATGCAATAGAAGAATAATTACACAACAAAGCACGTCCTTATCATATGCCACACCTTTGTATGGGACATTGGGGCTTGTGACGATTACAGTCATGCCGTACTCCTGTCAATGACAAAATCAAAAATATTGCAAACATCTCCATTCGATTATGGGTTGACAAAGCAGCAGCATCCTTTGTTGGAAAATAGTTTGCACTTTTTTGTTGACACTTTTATTTGAATAAAAATCATTATTAACTTCAAGCAACGGTGTCAAATACATACAGGTATATATAATTTAGCTATCCGAGGAGCGATAACAAACCAAACATACAACCTGAATTGCGTGCACACAATGGTGTTCTACTGCATTCACACTGTGAAACACGTTGCCCTCAGGGTTGCAGAGTGTTTATACTAACCACACTCTCTTATTTTGAACAACCCACAAGTCTGGGTGAAAGGGACGCTACAGATTCATAGGACAAAATTCAAAACGTAACTCAAGGACAAAGAAAGGAACAATCGGCACTTTCTTCCACACCAATAGCATGATTTTAAAAATCCCAAAATCATTGTCTATTTACTTATTTCAAGCTATCGTATCAAGGACACATTAATTACGACAGGATGCAATCCTTTGCAAACACAGGTTTACGTAGGCTTAAATTACTTCAACTTAGCTCAGCAGCATGTTCTGTACACAGTGCTGTATAGATTACTTTTTATTTGTAACGAATTACAATTACAAGTTACAGCCGTTAAAAGTAACGGATTGCAATTACAAATTATTTATAGAAAAATGTAACGGATTACAATTACAAATTACACTGGTTTCGAAAGTAATTGTTACAAATTCCTTTTAAAATTCCTTTTGCAAGGAAGGACATTCATTTCGCAACGAAACTTTAAAAAGCACATTTTTGTAATTACATACTCAAAAATCACACTTACAGCAAATTGCGGGATTTTGTAACAAATTATTTACCCATGTTTTGACGAATGACAATGGCGCGAAAGGAACTTTGCTTTTTATTGTCCGGTTGAGCGCGGCAGTTCGCACGTGCAAATTATCTCTGTTGTTGGGGGCGGAGCAATGTCCGAAACAAAGGGAGTCTCCTTTCGACTGCTCAGATTATTCATTCGCGAACAACAGCCATTCAAAGCAACGTTGCGTCGCCCGAAGGCGCGCTTCAAGAATCGAGCAAACTGGCATTGCAAACAGAAAGGGCTGAAGTTATTCCTCTGAATTAGGCTTCTACCAATTGAAATTCTGCTTTCCTTCTAAGAAAGATTATTTACAGCTCAACACGCTCGCTGGTTGTTTTATCGACAAAGGGCAGATGAAGGGCCAGCTGAGCAAACACCAAACACTCAGACGCTACTTTTGAAAAAGACCTGTGAATTGGCAAATGACATTCGGAAATATTGATATGAATGCAGCATAACATCAATCGATGTCAATCTGTTTGACTGGGAACGGAGTGAACGCTGGCACTGTGACTGTTTCGGAACAATTTCGCTGAAGGAAGAGCAACTAAGCAAGTATGAAAAGTAATTTTCAAAATGCCCGATAAGTTATAGTAACGATTAAAAATTACTGCTGAAAAATGTAACGGATTACCGTTACAAATTACTCCATCAAAAAGTAACGGATTACAGTTAAAATTACTTTAAAAAATAACGATTACAAGTAATCAGTTACTTGTAACGAATTATTATACAGCACTGCTGTTACAAATACATGCACCCAAGAACATTATTAATGGACCAAGACCAAAGGGTAGTCCGAGACCAAACATTTAGACTGGACTAAATTGCTAAGCCTAAATTCTGTGTATAACAGAGCTCTGAGATTTAGTCCTGGACTACGCGCTAGTCCTTGTATATGAATACGGTCCCGCAATAAAAGTCCAGCTTCTTAATACAGTTAAACCTGTATTAGCGGCCACCTCTATAGAGAAGCCACCTGTGTATAAAGGCCACTCTTCATAACCCCAGAATGACACTTTCTACAGAAATCAACCTGAACAGAAAGACCACCTGTCTATAAAGGTCATTTTTCTTAGGTCCCAGAGGTGACCGTTATAGACAGGTTTCATTGTAGGACCAAAATAATGATCCAGTTAAGCGGAGTTGATTGTACTTCCAACCTGTTCGAGACGCTGTTTGAAAACATCCATGTGTAGTAGTCCAAGGAATCCAATTGAGAACCCTTGCCCGAGGGCAGCACTACAAAGGAAAGACAGTAACTGCCATGCCACCTCACTATCATAAACACATCGCATGCACGTACAGCGATGCATGATCTGTTTAATGCTGGCTATATAACATTTAGGGGAAGTTTAAACTAAAGCCATGACTGCCGCGTCTATAGATCCACATGGCTATTGTTAGTACCTCAGGTGACCTCTGACCAACCTCGTTGTCATGTATTAATTAGGCAATGATAAGACCAGTTAGGCAGTCATTCTTGCACAAGGTAGTTTGCAACACAGCCACAAACCACATGCCTTGTAATCGGTCCTTGCGCATCGCAAGCCGTATGCGTCGTAACTAGCTTATATACGCGACGCCTTGTCCTATGACTAACAGCAAGGAGGTTTTTTCTTCCCCGCCAACCCGTTCCACTTATTAGTTGAAAATGTAGTCCTTCCACTGCTTATCAGTGTGACTGGTGCTTGTCGTGAAAGGGACAGGTTCCATATCTTTGCAACCTTGTGATCGCTTGCTTACATCGGCTACCTTACAATATGACAACTCCCACCAACAAAGCACTAACCCTAAAACTCTCACCTGATGGCGATGAGTTTAAATGCTCAAACCAGTTCAATGTTATATAATGCAAAATCACTGCAGAATGTAGCGCTGCCATTGGCAAAAAGGTTGCTTTGAAGCTGAGCTATGTTCTCTGAAATATTGCTAAAACTATTACAGTGCAATGGAGCTCTTAAAATCGATGTGCTTCCTTGGCAACAATTGCACTCAGACGGTTCAAAATGAATTATTTTGATCCCTTGGAAGCTGTGTTCGAGCTGAGAAACAATGTGCGGCATACGCTGCTCGCTGTATGTACATACAGACAAACAGACAGAAAGACAGATGTTTGTGAAATATAAATATAGATACAGTACAACCCGTTTAAGCGCAAATCAGATAAGCGAAAAACCCGTTTATCTGCAAACAATTTGCTATGCACCGAATTAATGCGTACAGTACAAACTATCTTAACCGATTCCTGAATAAGTGAAATTACGGATAAGAGCAACGGATATCGTTGGCAAATTACTATTGCGCTTAAGCAGGTTAAACTGTATAATATGTCAATGTATGAATGTCTCACCTAACCTCAGGATGGACTGTCACGCTTGGATCATTCAACGTTAACTTCCCAAGAGACTTTTTCAAATTGGTAAAATGAGACTGATCGCTTGGGTAAACACCAGCAAAGACCTGTGAATTAATAAGAATATGGAAGAATTTTATCATCCGTGACAATAATGTTGAATATGCCAGTTGTTGAATATGCCAGTCAAGTGTGGAATCCAGGCAAACTGTTGGAAATTCGTCTTCTTGAGTCCAAGCAACATCGTTTCACGAAAGCCATTCTCGCTGATAAAGATATAGATTATCCCTCTCACCTGCAATTGTTATCCCTTGAGAGTCTTCAACAACGCCGTCTGCGTGCTGATTTAATTTACTATTACAAACTTATTGATGGTCTGGTTGATATTGACGCTAGCATGTTATTCAACGTTACGCCACACGGGCGCCTAGAGTATCCTCTGTGCAAAAGTCAGTGACACAAGTCCTCCTTCTCAGTTAGAGCCATCAATGCTTATAATTCTCTTTCCCTCAAAACCGGATCAGCATCGAATATTTATACCTTTAAAAAACTGTTATCTAATGAAAATCTATCTTGCTATTTACTATTTGATTGTAATTAATTATTCCCGTCTTCTGACTGTAATTCGCATGTCATGCCGTTTTTCAGAAATATATACCCACATACAATAATCAAGCAGCAAGTATTTAAACCATCCAATGAGCTGGCTAGCTACTCAATGCAGTTATGTTAGGACGTTTCTGTTTATTTATTTATTTTTCTCCCTTCTTCTCTTTATGTTCCCCCCTCCTTTCTCCTTCTACTGTTCTCCTTTTATACTCATTTTTTATTTAGCTTACCGTTACTTTAGTTTATTAATGACTGAACCTGATTTATATGTTTACATCGCCAAAAATGAACTCTTCATATGTAATTAATGCTCATATTTTGTATTTGTAACAATATTTAATCTCATATTTTGTAAATGGTCTCCCAAATAAACAAGCTTCTAGCTTACCGGATGACCATGATCACATATTTCTGATCTTGTAATTTTAATAGCAAAATTGTATTAACTTTTATCTTTCTTTGTTTATTTGTTGATTTATTGTGATCAAAATAAAATATCTATCTATCTATCTATTTACATCTATATCTATCTTTCACAAACGATATGTCTGTCTGTTTGTTTGTTTGTCTGTGTGATCGAAAACTGGCACCTGCCACTCATTAGCAGGCTGCTAACACAGGTTTGACTGTACAACCAAATCAACTGACTACGGGTATTGTAAGAGGGTGTTAATCTATAGAACTAAATATGGTGCAATTAGCCGCTTCATCTCCAACAAGAATATACCATTGGGTTAGGATGTCTGAATCCAGCCATCGGATCAACTAGTGAATCTGTGTGACAGATCGTATCCCCAGACATTGCTTCAGATGCTTTGCGCATGCCAGTTACGAGGTAACCAACCTGACCAGCAGAACTAAACAAAAGAAAATTAAATTTTAAAAAATGAAGCACATTTGGCAAGTTTGGCAAAATTGATCCTGCTGGAAACGTTGGCGATAGACAGGAGGTGCGGCAGACCACCAGCCACACTCCTAAATAAGCTTCGTAAGGACCTCAAAGAAATGGGAGTCACGACTGCCGAGCAAGCGCAACAAATGTTTTATCAAACTTGCTATGAGATGTTAATATATTTTAACGACACTCGATTTAAGAAGAAGAAGAAGCACATTATAACTGAGAACAACGCATCTACTGAAAGAGAAGAAATTCGTAGGAAGGAACTTATCATCCCACAGTATAATGCAATAGATAGAATTACTTTTAATATCCAGCTGTGCATAAATGTGATTTCCTCTAATCCCGCAACATCTAGGTGCCACGTCTGAGGAATCCATGATGTCACGGGTTAACATAATAATATACATCTACAGAGCTTTATCATGCTGAGCAACTGCAACCGTATTACGCTTGCGCAAATCGATCGGTTATGGTAAGGTTGACAATACCAGAGTGCCTCAAAACGATGCCAAACTGATAGGCAACTTACAGTGAGTCCATTGATTCTTCTCCAGGTCGCAATATGCCGATATCGATCACATCATAGCTTTTACCATGACTCATAAATGAGACATGGTCACCTGTGAATCAATCAATATAGAGCATGCCATTGCAGTATCATCAATGGTGATGCAGTGTAGCTCATGTTAACTCTAAATCATACTTGCTGCTTGAGTTTGTTGATAGAGGTAGTTTCCTGCAGATCACCAGCAATCTCACCGAGTGATACGTTTGATGTTAACCAGGACAATGTAATCAAACGCAGCATATTTGTAATTTGAATGTTATCAGCTAACATTTCAGTCAAACTTAAGTGTCAGTGTGGTCTAACAGCTGGTATGTGTGGCTGCCAGTCAAACCGGGTTCAACTCCAGGCCCAGATGGTACATCTATTTGTTGTGTCTTGCATGGTTTTAATTGTCGAGGACCCCAAGGGACACAAGTATTTGGCTTATTCGGCTACCTTCGTTAAAGAAAGTGACATTTACAATTACAAATAGTATAGCTAGTAATATACGATTAAATAAAATACCAATAGCTATGCCTTCAGACTACCCAGTCAAATTGTCTATAAAAACCGCTCTGATGTAAGGAACTGCACTGACTGCCTATGTCAATACAGTGGTCCCTATTCAATAAAACAATGAATTGCAAAGTCAATCAAAAGCTCTGACGAAACTAAAGCTCTGTGTTTTTAAGCATTTCCAATATGCTTTCTCATAGCTAGCTTCACCTTCTTTAATAAAAACAGCAAAACAGAGTGGTTCATAGGTGGTTGAAAAGTAGCCCACAACTGTACAGGGGCTACAATGGAACCAATTTTGTCTTATAGTGATCAGTGGATATTATGATAGAGTGGATATCTGGGGTAACTTTTACCCCCTGGGGTCTTATTTATGGACCAGGATTAAAGCATATTCCAGAACTAAATCTTGAGTCCCACATACAGATTTTAGTACAGTCAAATCTGTATTAGCGGCCACCTGTATAGAGAAACCACCTGTGTATAAAGGCCACTCTTCATAACCCCAAACTGACACTTTGTATAGAAATCAACCTGGACAGAAAGGCCACCTGTCTATAAAAGTTGTTTCCGTCAGGTCCCAAAGGTGACCGTTATAGACAGGATTCACTGTAATTTAGTCCAAGCTATATATTTAGGCTTGGACTACGCTTTAGTGCCAGACCAGGAACAAGGTCTCTGGACGCTTCATGAGATAATCAAACCACATATCCAACAGAGGAGTACCCTTACGAAAATTTGGGTAAAACGAAAGACGACAACAACATTACCTTTCTTCAATGTGCCATCAACAACAGATACCAGACAGATGACGCCACGGTATTGATCAAACCACGAATCACAAAGCAGTACCTTTGGGGGTCTGTGTGACGAACCAGTTGGACTAAAAAGAAACCATATCCCCATCATCATAATTTTCTTCAAATGATGGTAATTCAAGACATCTATGGACTTTTATTCCTTCAAGGCAACAACAAGCAATCTACAGCGCACGCAACCATGTTGCAAATTAGCTGCATGTAAACTCAATCATCATACTTATCTCTTCCAGTATAATAAGTAACTTTGGCATAATTAATTTTCATAATGCTTTTGCATTTTTGTAAATTGAAATTAACTCAAAAATCAAGTTGGTTAACGATAATGATACAGTGGAGTGTGATTAATTGGTTTCATTCCCAATGATATTTCAGATATTCGGAAATTGTCAGTGATAATTGCATTTCTTCTGTATCTCTCGTTAAAGGTTAATTAGTTCTGCTTTAAGTATCACATATTTACTTACTTAAATCATGAAACAAGAAACGAGCGATTACATCATCTTTGTAACTTGCAGCACAGCATTTACAATTAACCATTATTTTGTATATCTCATTTATATGTCTGAAATATACTCTTATCAATCAATCAATCAATCAATCAATCAATCAATCAATCAATCAATCAATCAATCAATCAAT
>OFHS01000399.1:0-13077 GCA_900245855.1 Calvadosia cruxmelitensis
AAAATTGATTGTAAAAATTATATTGTAAATGCTATGCAGTAATTAAAGTCCATCCTGTACATATTTTTATCTTCTTCTACAATTTTTATACCTTCAATTTCTGTATTACATTATTATAAATTCTGCTTCATGTAAAAAAGTTATACTGTAACTTATGGATTTCAGAGGTTTAATAAAGTCACACACACACTATATTAACGCACCTATATATCAATCAAACAGATGGATTATGTCATGTCAAAGCAACAGACACTTCCTAGCCAGAGGATCTGTTCACGGCTTTCACCACCTTTTATGCAGAACGAATGAGAAATTCCACCTACTATTAACTTATTGACACTGCAAATTATGCAATCAATGTGTAAACAATAGATCTTATCATGTTAACAGATGCACTAACATTGATTCATATATTGCTTTTTAACAACATGATATGTAACGAATAATATAGAAAGTTAGATACCACTTGACAGTTGACAAAACATGTATAATTATATACAGTATTTACCCTGAAATTTTGATGCAAATAAATTTTATCAACGTTTAACTAATGAAGCTAAGGACATGCAGTAGATGCAGTTTTGCAGATTAATGACTAATTAGACTACAGTGAAACCTTTCTATAACGGTCACCTTTGGGACCAAGGGAAGGTGACCTTTATAGACAGGTGGCCTTTCTGTCCAGGTTGATTTCTATAGAAAGTGTCATTTTGGAGCTATGAAGAGTGGCCTTTATACACAGGTGGCTGCTCTATAGAGGTATCTGCTAGTACATGTTTGGCTGTTGTTGCAGCTACGTGTTAACAACTTTGTAAACCAAAGTTTGAAGTGAAAATTTTTAGAAATGCATGATAAAAAGGGCCCTAAGAGCCCTTGACAAGAACCACCCCCTCTATATCCAACCTTGAAAATCGGCATCAGCATTTTAAATTGTTTTCACATGTTTTCTTGACTTTGTACTTGCAGGATATTCGTCAACCGAAGTTTGGCCCTGCAAAGTATCAAGTTCTTTGGTTTCGACATGGACTACACCTTAGCAGGTAAGATGCATGTTAATATCTGTTCATATCCTTCCTATTCAGTTATCCAATTTCTTATCTATTGTAAGTTCGGCTATTCTTTGAAAAGATTGTTCCCACTATGTAATTAGACGTCTTCCCAATTTATAGGAAACGGCTAATTTATCAACCCAGCCATATACGAAATTGAAGCATTCAAGAAGACTGTTACACGGCAATGCAATGTTTCTCTGCTCACTGAGCCTCCTTTGCTGCCTTAATTATATCTTGCAAGCAAAGACACAACAATGTGTGGGAATGACTACAGTATTACAATCTACTGTAAACTATTGCAAATTAGCTATGACTGTACATTTGAATGATTGACTTGACATTTCTAACTACATATGCTGCAAAAGTGAGCCTGCTTGCACAGACCTGCTTCATGCACCATTGCGGATACAGTGAAGCCTGTCTATAATTGTCACCTCTGGGACCTGAGGAAAATGACCTTTATAGACAGGTGACCTTTCTGTCCAGGTTGATTTCTATAGAAAGTGTCATTTTGGTGTTAAGAAGAGTGGCCTTTATACACGTGTGACTGCTCTATAGAGGTGGCCACCAATACAGGTTTGACGGTATCACCTAGCAACAGAGTTTGTGTTCCACTGACGTCATTGTGATGCGGTTAGATCATGCTTGCTCTTGCTTGTCGTTGAGTCACAGCAGATGATAGTAGAGTCACCCAACAAGTCGTTGATTTCCTTCCCTTCGGGCCCTATTTACTGAACGTAATGCAAACATGGCATGCTAAATCAACAATTAACTGGATACTTGGATAGGTTTACTAATTGCCGTTAATAATAGTACAGTACATTGTGATAGTATTATACAATGTCAATCAAAGTGTGAAGGAGGTAGAGGCCTTTCTTCGCTTGCACATTAAAGTTCAGCAATTCGGGCAGAGCGATATGGAGCCAATGTTGATGAATGTTTTCCTGTCATTGAGGCCATCGAACTAACTGGCAGGTGGTCTCCCGCGCTGCATGGGACCGTTACCAATGTCCAGGGCTGGATTAGCTACCTTTTAAAAGTAACTAACTACAGCTCCAGCTACTCTCAGAAAAAAGTAGCTAGCTACAGCTACAAAATACTTTTCATGAAAAAGTAACTGTTGAAAAGCTACTTTTCCGAGCAAATATAAAATAAAAATAAATAAATGTGCTGTCAACACCTTCCTGTTGTGAAATGTTGCCGTCTATACAGGCGGTCTGCCCCGAAAATCGCACCGATTGAAAAAAGGTGAGAACACCTGCAGGTAGCGGTATTTCTTTGTATCGCTACTCGCTACCGCTTCGAGAAGTAGTTAGCTACCGCTACCAGCTATACTGTTCAAAAAGTAGCGAGTTACCACTACAGTTACCAACAAAACTAGCGGTTACTGTTATTTCGCTACTTTTAGCGAAGCTATTTACATCCCTGCCAATGTCCATTCATCATCAGGTCAACTGCTAACAACTTCAGGGCTTTCCGTCAACTGCATGGCAAGCTGAAGCCACTTTGCGAACATTGGCCCTCATCGCTCTGTCTGAGTTGCTGCTAAGATTAGCTAAAATTCAAATGGAGAAGGTCCATATTGCTCTTTTGTTCATAATTAGAATTATAGCAAACCAGCAAAAACTATCAAACATGTTGTACAGCGAAAACTAGTCTATAACTGTCACCTTCGGGAACTAAGGAAAATGACCTTATCAGACAGGTGTTCTTTTTGTCCAGGTTAATTTCTATAGAAAGTGTCATTCTAAAGAGTGGCCTTTATACACAGGTGGCTGCTGTATGGAAGTGGCCACTAAGACAGGTTTGATTGTATCCTACTTCCATGGAGAGTAATTTTCAACATGCTTTGTTATTTTTGTGTAAAGGTCTTACAATGCACACATTAACCCCTGTCCTGCTGGAAAAACTATTTAAATGAAGACTTGAAGTCGCTTTATCAATTGCTGATTGGTTGCTTGCTAAGGACTAACTATCTGATTGGTTATGTGTTGCTACTTTTGACCTGTTTCAAAACGTGTATACCCGTCAATAGTAGGACAAGGGTTAATGATTATTGAACGCTCCATATTAGCTTAATTAGCGTATCTGTTTTGTTTTTCTTTGGCAGCTTACAAGTCCCCTGTTTATGAGTCCAAAGCATTTGCATTGGTCATTGAACGTCTGGTAGAGATCGGATACCCCAAGGTAATTCTTAGCAGTACTTTGATTTGTACTGTATTATGTTATCAAGAACAAGTGTTATTTGGTTGGCATCTTTAAAGTGACAAATTTCACGAAACACTTCAATGGCATAACAATTATATTCGACATTTCAGCGTCGGTTTGCCCCATTCTCAAATCAATTAAAAATGTTAAAAGAAACCTGTCTAGAGTATCAATGTGTGTGTAATTGTGTATTGTCCAGGGAATATAAACAATCATTAGCAACTTGTTTAGTATTTATTCTTAATTAAGGTTCATTGTCTTGTTCTTAAACCGCCTACCGGTAATTACATGTTGTTTGTTGCTATTTAAGGAACTGGCTTCGCTGACATACAACCCAGCATTCCCTATGAGGCAAGTAGTTTTCTTTGTTTGAGATATACGACTTCGACATTTTAAACATGATTTGAACTTTTATATCATAGATCAATATGCTTATACAGTGAAACCTGTCTATAACGGTCACCTTTGGGACCTGAGAAAAATGACCTTTATAGACAGGTAACCTTTCTGTCCAGGTTGATTTCTATAGAAAGTGTCATTTTGGAGCTATGAAGAGTGGCCTTTATACACAGGTGGCTGCTCTATAGAGGTGACCGCTAATACAGGTTTGACTATATAGCAATTTCTTCGTGCATAAGCTGACTTGTGTATGCCCTCCAATGATGAAATCTTACAACTTTATAATTTAACTGGTTTGGTTTGGCCTATAAGTCTCGAGTCACCACTTGTAAATGTAAGTGCTGTAAATGTCACTTTGTTTAATGAGAGTAGCCCAATATGCCATTGGCTTGTCTTCCTTGGGGCCGTCGACACTTGAAACCACAGAAGACATCGTGGATCGGATATATGTGTCTGTTGGGCCGGGAATCGAAGCCAGAACATCTGACTGGCAGCCACACATACTAGCCGCTGGACTAGACCACATCGAATGCATTCATTCTTTATTTTGGCATTAGTTTTAACAGCGTTCTATCTACTGCTTTTTTATTTGAGATCAATATGCTTATTCCGGAATGCAAAACGCTACCTACCCTTTACTGGCATTACATCCAGCGCACGTGTAACCATGTTTTTCATGTGTTGTGGGATTTTGTTTCAGGGGAATGATGTTCGATACAGTTTATGGCAATCTTCTCAAGGTTTGAATTTTATTTTAGATGTCCTTCAGATATCGTTTGCTCAATTTGCCTTTAGTTGATATTGTTTTGTTGTTGTTATTGTTGTTGTTGACTTGATTTAATTTAATTTAATTTAATTTAATTTGATTTATTTGTCAAACATGAATTATAATAATTATTCACAGGCAAGCACAGGAACAATACTTACCCTATACGTGCAGCCTAAAGACATTTACAAAAGTGCAGTGAATTTAGAGAATCTAAACAACGTTTAAAGACATGTTTGGTTGTTGTTGTTGTTGGCTGAACAAATATCTTAACCTCTGTCCTGCTAGTAAAACCATTTAAGTTAAGACTTGAAGTCGCTTCACCAATTGCTGATTGGTTGCCTGCTAAGGACTAACTATCTGATTGGTTATGTGTTGCTACTTTTGACTTGTTTCGAAAACGTGTATACACGTCTATAGTAGGACAAGGGTTAACTGGGGCAGATGAAAGTCTATTGGCATGTCAATATTATTTGTTGCCGATGATCTACAGAAATACACAGTCATATGACTAAGCTAATTAATATAGGCTTTGTATCGTCAGCTTAATTGTAATAGTAATGAACTTTATCTACAAATCCCGCATTTAGCTGCAGAGCCGAGTGGCACTGTAGCTTGATCCTGTTAAAAGCAGTGCCGTTTTAAGCGTCGAGAGGGTCTAAAGCACTTTACACAAGGGGGCCTTACGATTAAATAACCCGAAACTTACCATCATGTGTCTGTTTATTTGAAAAAGTAATAGTTCAAACAGAATACACGTATAGAAGGCAAAAATTGCACTTAAACTACACGGTGAATTTAACATCAGGTAATATCATGTAATGTATGAAGCAATGCGTTTCTTGAACGAATAAAATGATTTTAAATTAACTATATCTTCAGGGAGTGCGTTCCAGTGGGGTACGACCCGATTGGAAAATAGAAATGTCTTGAATTACTTTTAGCGGTGTCAACATGGAAACGCATGCAGTGTCCACGTGTTCGTAGATTATTAAGACGGACATCCATTAAAATGATCATTGATTGGCATATCAAAGATTTTGGTTTTGCTTACAAACAGCAAATTGGGAAAGATTAACTCAGTAGCACTCTGCAGTTGATTGCACACTGCACTAGATCTCAACATACTGTAGATTTGTAGTTTTGGCCTATCCAGACTGAGGGCCTACAGCATGTGCTTTGAATGCCTGCTTGTTAAAACGGCCCTGGTTAAGAGACAATGCTTCTTTATATAATTAATTAATTATGTTCTGGAAGAGACAGTTGTTGTCACTGCGTTTAGTCAAGTGGGTGTCAGACTGCCATACGTCTTGAATGTTCTACCACTGTCTCTGATGGTCATACATTGAACAAACCCAATCTTGACATCTACGTTTGTACTCTTAGGTCGACACATATGGCAATATCTTGCTGTGTGTTCATGGTTTTGAATTCTACACAAGGTAATGGTTTCTTTACGTATCACAGTGTTAAACTCATCACGATAGATAAGTTGTTTGGCACTTGGTGCTTGGTTTGGTGGGAGCTGCATGGATGCAAATAGCCAGTATCACAGTGATTACCAGTAATCAACGTATCACAGTGATTACCAGTCTTACAGGTTAAATATAATTTATTTTCTTGAATGGCCACTTGTGATAAGACTAAGATATTGCATTTAGTCAATCACTTAAAGATATGAACAGTATACAATTTACCTGTCTTAAGTGACCACTGCCCATCGACCCCTTGATATGTCGACTAGTCCGTTAAGACAATGTTGACTGCAATCCTCCATTCAAATAATATTTCCTCTACAAATTATCAATAAATTTTGGGACTTTGAATTGTTTTTGAAGTCTGTCATTCCATCTGCTACTCCCAATGAATCTTTGTTTCTCTACGCAGCCAGCAGACGAGAAAGTTCTATCCAAACAAATTTATCCAGGTGAGAAAATGCAATAAGGTTTTGTATTTGTATATATAAATATTATAAAATATATACCCAATTATTTGTTGCACTTGTNATCACAGTGATTACCAGTAATCAACGTATCACAGTGATTACCAGTCTTACAGGTTAAATATAATTTACTTTCTTGAATGGCCACTTGTGATAAGACTAAGATATTACATTTAGTCAATCACTTAAAGATACGAACAATATACAATTTACCTGTCTTAAGTGACCACCCGTATTAAGAGACCACTGTCCGTCCACCCCTTTATTGGTCGACTAGTCCGTTAAGACAAAGTTGACTGCAATCCTCAATTTGAATAATATTTTCTCTACAAATTATCAATAAATCTGGGGACTCAAAATTGTTTTGAAGTCTGTCATTCCATCTGCTACTCACAATGAATCTTTGCTTTATGTAATTAAACTCATTTTGTTACTCTACGCAGCCAGCAGACGAGAAAGTTCTATCCAAACAAATTTATCCAGGTGAGAAAATGCAACGATGTTTTGTTTATATAAATTTTGTAAACTATATATATCGCATTATCTATTGCACTTGTCTAAGTTCATTGTCACCTCTGATTTGTGTATTTTTGATTTTTTCCATATTTCAGACGGACTTGAAGCGATATGGAATTCTGAACACTCTCTTCCATTTACCAGAATGCTTTCTACTGGCGTGCTTAGTTAACTATTTTGATAACAATTCTGAATATAAAAGGTATGTTTAGTGAAATTTGAGATATTTATAATTTTATATTTATATTTAACAAACACCAAGGTTATTTGTTTGTCTGTTTGTTTGTTTGTCTGTCTGTCTGTTTGTTTGTTTGTTTGTTTGTTTGTTTGTTTGTTTGTTTGTTTTTTCTTTTTAATTTACCTCTGGGAAACAACAACCCTCTTGTCGTCCACTGTTTTCAAAACACATCGCTAATGCTAAAATCAAACCCAAAGTTGAATAATGCAAATTGATGTAGAATCTAATCGGAAAGAATCATGAACTAATTTCCCTCGTTGGTATTTCTCCAATCTCCATTTTTATTATTGAACGTTGTTTTGTAGAGTTGATATGGGATTTGAAAGTGGTTCATTGCTGATCACATACCAGGGTATATATCAAGATGTCCGCGGAACAGTTGATTGGGTTCATCAACAGGTAGGCTAGTTGTAGCTTTTACCCCAACCTGAACACCTTCCTTGTCTTGTTTGTACAGTCTGACGTGTCTTCATCAGTCACCTGTCTCAAGAAACCACCTGCATGTTGTCACTCGAATGATGGAGACATTGTAAATTACCTGTCTTAAATGGTCACTTGTCCCAAGAGACCTTGACGTGTTTGCAATTATTTTGACTGTAGTTATCAGTGAATTTTTCTTGAAGTGAAAGTCATTGCTGTGCTCCCACCTATAAGTCCCAAAGTGCTGTGACAACGCATTTTTACTTCTTTAGGGTACACTAAAGAAAGACACGTTAAAAGACCCTGAAAAATATGTTGTAAAAGACGTAAGTTTGTTGATGCATCAATCATTCATTTGATCAACAATTTTTTGATCGATATAAATCATACTTCAGCCTTCTTTCATTTCAGATACGACTTCCCCGGTTGCTTCACAGGTAACCTCCTAATTTGCATTCTAAAGTGTTTTGTTCTATTTCACAAGATATTTCTCTAATTGCATTTTTTCAATTTTAGGATGCATTGTCATAACAAGAAGGTCTTCCTTGTAACAAACAGTGGCTATGAGTACACAAATGTACGTATGTTAGTTTGTGCTGTTTTATAAACAAATGACAAGACAGTGGTCGCCGCTTAATAAAACCGTGGTTAATAAAATCCGCCATTTAATAAAACCAATTGTCGATGGTCTGGATTTTCTCCATATGTTTTCTCTTAGTAAAACCCCGTTTTATAAAACCAAAGCCCCGTTTAATAAAACCATGTCAGAGGTTCGATCAGACATCAAACTGTGCTATGAGTTTCCTTGTTTGACAGCGGATTATTCTAGAGAGTTATATTTCTTTATGAAAGTTAAACCGTCACGACGCTATGACGTCATTTATTGCCTTCGCTTAATAAAACCGCCGTTTTATAAAGCCATTTTGTCCTGGTCCGAATGTGGTTTTATTAAGCGGCGACCATTGTAATTAGATAGGTTTTGATGGTTGATTGATTAATTGTTGTAAAGCTGCACTTATCATCATATACTTACGTTCAAACATTTCGAACGATGCACATCAACAAAATTGTCAAAGGCGTCAAACAAAAGCGGCACTGATGGCTTAGCAACATCAGCAATCAATTACTACGTATTGGCATCGCCATTCAACGAGGAAATGCCGCGTCTGTTTTGGGGACATTCCAGAGCTCTGAAGGATTAAATGAGATTTTTAATATTTAGTTTGTGTAAGTAGTTATAATTTTAGCATGTTAATTAGTTTTAGTTTCAATATGTATATAGGTTTTTTTCAAATCGTTATATTCATTTTAATTGCTGTAAGGTTGAAAAAAATACAGACAATGATTAAAAAACAAAACAATTACTCAATGATGCGTTAGACCTTCTAAGTTGTTTTATGAAGTAACATTTTGGTTTCTCACAACCAGATTGGCTAATCGCTTTGTGATATGATGCGATGTCACAAAACCGGGTACTTCTGGCAACAACATTTGAAATTTCGACTCAGTCTCCGGTGTGCCGACTAATTACTCTCTTTATGCAGAGCCACTCCGAAGGCTACAAACCGCTTCCTTACGAGTTTGTGGTTTTTGTATGCCTCGTGTCTCGTAGCGCCTCTCTTGTACTGATATCAGGCCATATCACACAGAGAACCGTGTTATTAATCTGGTTTTATATTTTTAATAATCATCTGTTGAGATGGATACAAATAAAGGAAGATGATGATGATGATGTTGATAATTGACAGAAAAGTCAATCATGGAAATAATTATAATAATTAGGTTAATTAATACATTGAAGCTCTACAACATAATGACTTATAATTTGGCTGTGTGATATTTTATCTTCATAGGGCTTGATGAAGTATTTATTTGACTTTCCTGGTGAAGTGGAGGTAAGCCTCTTGATCGTTTATCTTTTATTGTTGTGAAAAATATACACAGATCAAGATTATCTAGTCGAATCCGGTTGTCTTCCTTGCTGGGGCAGGTAAATTGTAGAGTAAGGGACTTGTGACCCTAAACGAAGAGGATTAGCAGAGCAAGCACGGTGAAACCTGTCTATAAAGGTCACCTCTAGAACTTGAGAAAAATGGCCTTTATATACAGGTGGCCTTTCTGTTTAGGTTGATTTCTATAGAAGGTGTCATTTTGAGGTTATGAAGAGTGGCCTTTATACACAGATGGCTGCTCTATAGAGGTGGCCACAAACACAGGTTTGACTGTATATGGCAATACTAGGACATTATCCAACGGGTTGAGCTAAGTGCGATTGTATTCAGGCCCTGATTACATTACACCCGATTACCGTGTTAGCGTTTCGATTTACATACCAAATCGGGGTTTCAGTTACGCTATGCTTCACTACGAGATTCAAACTTTTGATTTGATTTTGAAACTTATTTCCCAGGATGGCGTTCCTTTCAAACCATGGAAAGATTACTTTGATGTCATTGTAGTGGATGCTAAGAAGCCACTGTTCTTTGGTGAAGGTACTTTTGTTTGTTTGTTTGTTGTTTTCTTGCTTTTTATTCACAATTAATGTCAATTGCATCAGTAGCAGTAGCACGTATACATAATGCTGTTCACATTTGTAGATGTTTTCTTAAAATAAATTAATCAGCATTAGATCAGGGTATGGCCTTGGTGCTTGGTTGGTGTGAGTTGGAGTTGCCTTATTGTAAGATAGTCGCTGTAAGCAAGCGAACACAAGGAAACGAAGCTGCAGAGCCTCTCCCTTTCACAACCAAGCACCAGTTACACTGATAAGCAATGGAAGGACTATGCAACTAATAATTGGAATTGGTGGATGGAGAAACAAAATATCCTTGATGTTACTCATAGGACAAGGTATCCTGCATATAAACTTATTGCGAATTGTATTGCTTACGATGCACAAGGAATCCAATTGGATGGGTTGTTAGCTAGCTCTTGCAAGAGTGACTGCCTCTTTGGTTTAATTGTCGTTTCCTAAATGTTCGTGGCAGTGAGGTTGGTCAGAGATCATCTGATAGACGCGGCATTTCATTTGTTTGAGTTTAACTTTGTCTTTCCCGTCATCTTATGTTGCCAGCATATTGAATTCTGTGCTTACAAGCAACTTAAGATTACAACGTGCAAGATTATCAGGCACAGAATCCCAAAGTTTAGATCAGAAGACTTTCAGAGAAATTGAGGAGCTTTTATTATTTACCTGGGTTTTCATGTCTTTTTCTTCAGGAACGGCATTTCGACAAGTCGATGAGGTGCGAGGATAGGAAAATATTCTTGAAGTTGATATCTTGTGGTGCTTCTCTGCAAAATATTGCCACCATGTTTGCAGAAATTATTGCAAAATTGCAATTTTATTCGGTGGAGCTCCAATATTTATTCGCCGAGTTTTAGATTTTGACTACGATGTTCGAATTCTTGTTATTGAAGTAGTTGTTCGTTGCCATAATAGTCTCTTTCATTGAACTCCCTTTTGGGTCGGAGGATAACATATTCTTCCAGGTAATTTTGTGTGGCAACAGCATGATTTTGTTCGCGCTACGGTTTAGGACGATGGTGTCAGCTGATTGTTTCTTCATTTTGCAGGAGACCGGGCAGCTAAGGATAGGAAAATTCACAGGGACACATGAGCATGGCTCTGTTTACGCTGGTGGTAGGCTCATCACAGATTATTGCCCGTGATTTAATTGTTTTAATTATTAGACTGAAGCTTAGTCTGGGGCTTAAAGCTTAAGCCTTGGACTAAATTCTTATAATCTCTATAGATGTGAGACTTGAGTTTTAGGACTGAAACATAATATCTCTCTTTGTGCAGGCAATTCAGAGGATTTTTGTGAAATGATTGGGGCCGAAGGCAAGGTAAGTGTCAACTAAAGAGTTCGTAGGTAGATTCTGCTATTGAGCATTGGAGACTTGGGTTGCACTGTAATAATGTTGTTGTTGTTTGTTGTTGTTGTTGTTGTTGTTGTTTGATTTATTTGTCAAAAATATTTAAGTATAATTGACAGGCAAGCACAGGAAAGTAATAATACTTACACTAGACGTGCAGCCTAATAACATTTGCAAAACTTGGATAAANATAGGCCCTTCTCAATGTCAGTTCAAAACTCACAGTAACTGTATGTTGAGATCTAGTTCAGTGTTTGATCAGCTGCAGAGTGCTACTGAGTTTGTTTTCCCTGATTTGCAGTCTGTGAGTGGGGGCAACATCTGTGATATGCCAATGGGCGAGCATTTGAATAATAGTAAGTTTTNGTAAGTTTTAGGATATTTACGGTAATCGTTAAAAATTAGGCCCCCCTTTGTGTAAAAGTGATTTAGGTCCTCTAACTGCTTAAAACGGCACTGCTCATAGGAGAAGGTATCCTGCATATAAACTAATTTGCGAATTGTAATGTTTACGATGCACAAGGAATCCAATTGGATGGGTTGTTAGCTAGCTCTTGCAAGAGTGACTGCCTCTTTGGTTTAATTGTCGTTTCCTAATTGTTCGTGGCAGTGAGGTTGGTAAGAGGTCATCTGATAGACGCGGCATGTCATTTGTTTGAGTTTAACTTCGTCTTTACCGTCATCTTATGTTGCCAGCATATTGAATTCTGTGCTTACAAGCAATTTAAGATTACAACGTGCAAGATTATCAGGCACAGAATCCCAAAGTTTAGATCAGAAGACTTTCAGAGAAATTGAGGAGCTTTTATTATTTACCTGGGTTTTCATGTCTTTTTCTTCAGGAACGGCATTCCGACAAGTCGATGAGGTGCGAGGATAGGAAAATATTCTTGAAGTTGATATCTTGTGGTGCTTCTCTGCAAAATATTGCCAGGTGCCATGTTTGCAGGTTTTATTGCAAAATTGCAATTTTATTCGGCGGAGCTCCAATATTTATTCGCTGAGTTTTAGATTTTGACTACGATGTTCGAATTCTGGTGGTTAAAATAGTGATTCGTTGCCATAATAATCTCTCTAATTGAACTCCCTTTTGGGATTGGACCAAGCGGAGTCTCAATGCATGACCGGATACACTTGTTTTTAGGCACGTGGTTTTGTGCTGAAATCGACAATTTTGACAGCCAAGAGCAATCCCTGAAATTGACTATCATTGGAAAGAGCACGGCTGATTGCGTTTCAAACAAAGCATTTTTCTGACGTCTTCACCTTTGGCAGAGGTCAACTCACTTATACCCCGACATGCAGTGGGACTGCGCATAGCGGATTTCGTATGGCAACAGGCTAAGGCTAACAGCATGAACTTGTCTGTGCTGAGGTTTGAGAAGGATGATATCACTTGATTATATTTTCATTTTGCAGGAAACCGGACAGCTAAGGATAGGGAAATTTACTGGGACACATGAGCATGGCTCTGTTTACGCTGGTGGTAGGCTCATCACAGATTATTGCTCGTGCCCTAATTTTTTGGCTGTGAATTAAGACCGCATCTAAAAAGTCTAAATCCGCATCTAATTGGCTACTTTCAGCATCTAATCGGATAGTTTCAGCATCTAATAATATGATTTCAGCATCCAAAAATCTCAGCATCTAAAAAGTC
>OFHS01000399.1:13219-44566 GCA_900245855.1 Calvadosia cruxmelitensis
ATTATTACTGGAATAGATTGCGACTTGTCTCGTGGAAGTAAATCGCTCCAAGAAATAATAATAATAAATAATAATAATAAATCATATCATCATACCCGAAGTGCATCTTGGGATATGGTTTAGCTTAATCTTCTTCATATGCGCAAATGTTAACATCTGTAAGCGTCAATTTGCTTAACGAATGTAATCCAATAAGTAAATGGCTGGTCTTCTTTGGGGCTCTCGACAAGTAAAACAACGGATATATTTGTTGATTGTGGTGAAATTGAACGCGTGACGTCTGATTAACAACTGGACAGTGGACACACTAACCGCTAGACCTATCATCAACCATGTTCTACGTGTATTTGTAAAGAATGCGGACCATTTGCAAGTCATCGCTTTCACGTTTTAATGTGCCCACGTATTGAAGCCTACGGAGCCTATGTTAAAGTCACCGGACTGTCTCAATTAGATTTTTAACCTGTAGTTAGTTTCAGTTAGTTTGTTTATTTTAATGTAATTAGTTTTATTAACTTCGGCTTGAGTATTTATTTGTAAAAAAAAAGATTTATTATGAAAGAAAAAAAAAATGTTGAAGTTAATGACCATAGTTAGTTTTTGAAAATGTTTATATTAATTCTTGTCCTGCTCATAAAACTAGTTAAATGAAGACTTAAAGTCGCTTCATTGATTGCTGATTGGTTGATCGCTAGAACCTAACTATGTGATTGGTTATATGTTGCTACTTTTGAATTGTTTCGAAAACGTGTATACACGTCAATAGCAGGACAAGGGTTAAGACAGTACATTCATATACCACGTTATTACCTATGTTAGGTGATTGATTTGAAATACATACTACTAACCGCTAGACCTCACAAATACCAACGTAAATCTAATATTGTTCAGAACAGTTGCCTTCTTTCGGACGCATTTCTATATTTGCCAATTTCCAATTTTAGTTTTAGGAATGATTTTTTTTAGGAATAATTTTATAATAGGATTTTTAGGTTGTATAGTTTAAGGATAATTCATTAGGAATGTATAGCTTGTGTATTAGTTATTTAATTTAATTCCATTTCCATGTTGTTCTTGGCTGTCAAAAATGTTCATGCCCCCTGCTGAATCCCAAGAAGCACTTGTAGGGTGGGCTGTTTCGTGCGGAATGCACTCAAAGCATGTGCTTTAGACCCTCCGTTTGGATAGCCCCTTTTTAACGACAGTTTCAAACATACAAGTGTAAAGTATTTAGATGATGCAAAATGAAATCCCCTCCAGAGTGCCACTGAATAATGTACCCCACTTCGATAGTTGTGAGCATCAATTTGTTTTCTGACTTGTCAAGTACAGTGAAACCTGTCTATAAAAGTCACCTTAGGGACCTGAGGAAAATGACCTTTATAGACAGGTGACCTCTCTGTCCAGGTTTCTTTCTATAGAAAGTTTCATTTTGAGATTATTAAGAGTGGCCTTTATATACAGGTTGCTGCTCCATAAAGGTGGCCTCTAATACAGGTTTGACTGTAGCAAGAATTTTAAGAAAACTATATGTTTTTCAATGTTTAACCATCTAAGATAGGGTTCGTTAGGTGCAGTGCTTTCTTGACGCTTAAGACGGCCCTGTTTGTATGTCCGCTTGTATAAATTGACAACGATGACGCTTTGAGATGGCTGGGTCATTATGCTCGCCATAACAACACCACTAGTCTGACTCGTCACCATCTGGAAGCCGCCGCAGACCTAGCAGACCCCGCATGAGATGGCTGGCATCGTTGGCGGGTTGGAGTGGAGCACCCGGCACAGATTGTGTGCAGGCAGCTAGAGACCGACTGCCCGCACTGTACGCTTCACCACAACACCATTCTATGGTGTTATGCACACATTTAGGTTGCCAACGGGCCTATGACCTATGACGTCATCATCATCGATGACGCTTTGAGTCATACATTTCACAATGATTCTTTTAATGTCCTCACTTCTCAGGATGTCCTGTACGTTGGAGATCACATTTTCGGTGATATTTTGAAGTCGAAGAAACAACAAGGCTGGAGGTCAGTACTGAAATGTCAACCAGTCAAAAATCTCAGAATAAAAGTGTCTACTTTCAGTATTTTGACAGCATTATCTTCCCCAGGAAATTTAGATACTTATACGTAATTCTGTAAATATTCCTAAAACTTGCTACAAGATCAGTGAATTTATTTCCAAACAAGATACAATATACAGAGTTATGCCTACTTTAAATATAATATTAAATAGCTTAATTTAAATCTTAAAATTCAAGATTTTAGTGTCTTGTAGTTTCCCATAGTATTTCAAGTTTTTAACTTTGCACTTTATTTTAACGCATCGTAGAAAAATAATTCTTTTTTAAGCAAAAAGTAAATGATCTGCGAAGGATTCGAACCCTAGACCCCCTTCTCTTTCAGACCCAGGACCTCGAAATATCACAGGGATATGTCTGGTCAAACAGAATTGAATCCATTCTCCATGTTGTTGTCACATTGTTTTCAATCATTCGTTGCCTCAATTTCAGAACCTACCTCGTTGTTCCAGAACTTGTTACAGAGCTCGATGTTTGGACTGGAAAAGGAGGTTGGTCATTTTCAAGAACGAGGCTATGTTTGCACTTGACCTCTGACCTATATTTCGATGCTATTGTTTGTTTACCTGTCAAGTGTCAATCATTGCCTGTTGCAGATAAATTTGAAGAGTTGCGTCATTTGGAGATTAATCTGGCTGAGTCGTACAGGTAATCAACGATTTTATTCTCTGTTGTTGTGATTTTGAAGAATTAATTATGCGAAACAGTCAACTGTGTCTTCAATGACCGCAAAGGGATCTCTTAAAGGTAATCTCAGTGGCTATACTGTATATGACACATAGATATAATCCTATGACTGCAAATGCACCTTTCAATCTGCGAAGCCTGCAGGCTAGAGAATGTCTCATGCGGCGCCCAGGTAGCAGTGTAGCGTAGCCATTAGCCAATTAGATTGTTCTTACAGAATGATGAATTTTCTTTCCCTACTTACCTGATCTCTATCCTCGTATTCATGTAAATAACCTCGTTGTATTCTCATTAGCATATTTCTTATTTCCGTACTTTGATTGACAGTTGTATTTACTATAAAAACCTTTACTCATTCAATGTGAATCAGAGAGAGAATTAACAGAAAACCAGAATCAAACAGTTGTCTTCCATAACGACTCCACATCGTTATAGCAGTAGACAACGCACGTGTCAGCTGACATCGCCGGGCTACATTCTACTCAACGCTTTTCCCAAGATGCTGCTACGGACAGAAAATAGGGGCGTAAAATCTGCCATGGTGCAATTTCATTGAGCCCCAGCGTGGTCGATAGCGATGCCATACCGGCGCTAGCTAATGACCTCAAGTTCAATCAATCACATGTTTCCATTCCATCCCTTACCCAAGCGTATTTTTGTATCCCTTAGGAATCTCGACTCAAAAGACACCGTTCTGCCGGACACAAAGCACACTCATGAAGCAATCAAGGTACTGAGGAAACCTGTCTATAATGGTCACGTTTGAGACCTGAGGAACATGACCTTTATAGATAGGTGGCCTTTCTGTCCAGGCTGATTTCTATAGAAAGTGTTACTTTGGGGTTCTGTATAGTGGCCTTTATACACAGATTGCTGCTCTATAGAGGTGGCTGCTAATACAGGTTTGACTGTACGTCACTATTGAATCTAACTGAGTATCCATGGAAGCATGTATTGTTACCGGATCAAGTGAATATCCGGATATCGTGAACATATCCTTTTAATCGGATGGACACTGCGATGAGAAATCACTTGGCTTAATTGTTTGAGAAGTAAAACATTGCGCCTCGATAAAATCTTACTGTTTCTTGATAATACAATTTTGGGATGAAGCTTATAGCATCATGTACTACATGCATGAAACGAAAAGAACTGAAAGCAATTCTGATCTAATCAAACTTGAAAATGGCGATGGATTTTACTGCAACCGTCGTTCGATATAGATTGTGGCATTTTTAAGTTCTCTTCAAATATGTTGGCCTTAGAATTATTTGTGCAATCTTATAAGTAAACAATGTATGCTGTACCTTTTGTTTTAGGAATGCGTACAAGACATGGAAATGTGTTACGGACAACTTGGCAGTCTCTTTCGCAGTGGTAAGAGCTTTGCATTCGTTGGTGGCGATAGGAAACTATGTATACTGCTACTCCGACGGCGGCTGTTGTTAGCTTAGAAATCAACGACGGCTTCATGGCCGCGTGGCAGGAGCACAGAGGCTTTTGTCTCCGGGGTTTTGAATTCGAATCCCAGCATGGTCTGTGGGCTGGAATATGTGGCAGCCCTGATGGCGAGGGTTTTAATGTCCGACATCATTCGTGCTACAAAATTGTCATCTGTGTAAAGGTGGCTGTAACAATTAATTCAGTGCTGTAAAAGTTCCTCTTCATATGTAACTAGTTACAAGTACAAGTACTTTTTGAAAAATGTAATTAGTTCCAATTAAAATTACCTTTCCACAAATGTAACTGGTTACAAGTAGAAGTTACTGCTTTTCAAAAAGGAACTTCTGAGTAAAAGTTCCAAGTTCTAAAGTGCAGTACATGCAAAAGTGCAAATTTTAACGAAGATAAAACAAAAAAATATTCATCGACATTTAATTAATCAACAGAGCCGTGTAAGCGATCTGCCAATAGTTGTGACAATCAAACAATCAAGCATATTGGGATGACTTGCAATTTAATGGAAGCCATTTACGATCACAAATCACTAGATTCAAACAGTGAAAAGGAACTTTTGCTGTTCGCAAACCAGAATGTACTCGTTCCTTCGCTTTTGTAACTAATTACACAAAAAGTTACATGCTGCAAAAAGGAATTCAATTACACCTAAATTTCCTTCAAATGTAACTAGTTACTTTTAATTAGTTACATTTGTAACGAGTACTCACAGCTCTGACAATTATTCCCCTAAATGCCTCTAACGCTCATCCGAGTAGACCGTTACTATGACAACACTATCGGCCGCATGCCATTAGTTCGTTTCACTCTGCCCCACGTTTCATGGGGGCGTGGGTAATGTGCTTCTCATCCAAGCCTCTCGACCTCCAAATTTGCAATGCGGTAAGCAAAAACAAGAAAGCTCTACCCACACTACTGGCGAAGGGAGTGGCGAAGCATAAGATGCAGGGGTCAAGCCCACACTCCCTCCCTTCCTTGACACAGGGGAGTTTCTTTGTTTGAAACGCATTCAACCGTACTCTAATCTATAAAGGTCAATGTCAAGGATTGTTCTTGGCTGTCGAAATTGTCGATTGCAGCTTATAGAAGGAAGCCCTTGCATCAACCAATACAGTGGGACTGCGTTTCGTCTGAGTTATACAACAACGTTCGTGCAACACGTTGTTGGTGTGTTTGTATTGTAGGCTCTCGGCAGACGTTCTTCGCCAGTCAAGTGATGCGCTACGCTGACCTCTACGCTTCTTCTTGCGTCAACCTTCTCTATTATCCATTTAACTACCTTTTCAGGGCAGCACCCCAACAGGTAACCGATTGCTTTCGTCAATAAACTATCTTGTGTTTTTTCACTATACCTGTAAAACGCACCTTAGTGAGATTATACGCTGTAACCTGTAGCTTGAGATACATGTCATGTGAAGTTGGTTTGTGTCTCATGTGCTTGCTTTTGGATAAATAGGTTAATGTCTGTGGTGTTTGAAACATTTCATTGTTAGATTTTCTTGTCATTGTGTTTGAAGGATGTTTATTCGTAGCAAGGAACACAATCTAACTTGTCTTAAGCGACCACCTCTGCTGAGAAACCATCTTTGAATGGTCGTTCAAGGTCACACACAGTAATTGATCTGTCTTAAGCGACCATCTGTGTTAAGCAACCACTTTTGGGTGGTTGTTTAAGGTTTCACACAGTACAACTAACCTGTCTTGAGCGACCACTTGTGTTAAGAAACCGCCTTCGAGTGTTCCTTGAGGTCTCACACAGTACAATTAACCTGTCTTGAGCGACCACCTGTGTTAAGAAACGACTTTTGGGTGGTCCGGTTTCACACAATACAACTTACCTGTCTTGAGCGACCACCTGTGTTAAGAAACCGCCTTCGAGTGTTCCTTGAGGTTTCACACAGTACAATTAACCTGTCTTAAGTGACCACCTGTGTTAAGAAACCACCTTCGAGTGGTCCCTTACGTCTCACACAATACAACTAACCTGTCTTCAGCGAACAAATGCGCTGAGAAAATTCTTGCTTATCCCGTTGTGTGTTCGCGTAAGACAGGATTGATTCTACCCAAAGTAGCAATAATTAAAACTAAACATTTGTTGTTTTCTTTCGGTGATCATAGATGCCCCACGAATCGACTGTCGCTCCTGAAAAATCGTCATCTCACTACGGACCCATCGAACACGCTCGAAGAACAACCTCGTTCGGTCATTCCGAGTTAAATCGATCATTGACACTGGCATACGATGATTAAAAGGAGGCCTAGTCTCGCCTTCATTGTATCGAATTCGTCATGTGACATGGGTGGTCCGTGACGTGATTGGTCATTGAACTTTGTAATGGGGAGAAGTCAACAGTTTGACGCTGTGTTTCTGTTCGTTGGTTTTATTGTTGATTGTCAGTTTTCTTTTATAAATAAGACTTTACCGAATCATTATTTGCTTGTGTTGGCTTGTGTAATATTAGTTAGGTAATATAAAAATACAGGTTAATGACATTTAACTTAATTGGTTGCAATCATTATCATCATCATCATCATCATCATCATATTTTAGTCTGATGTCCTGTAAGCTAATTAATGCTTTTTTTCGCGGAGCAATCAATATCTGTCATGAGTCTGTGAAACTATTGACACTTTATTTAGATACATTCTCTCCGGTCCACCGCAGAACACGTTTGCTACTCATAGATTCTCATATACAGTATACCTATCAAAAGGCCTTGTTCTAGCTCCGGTAATTTAATTGTTATCCGTTCGTGGCGAAAACCGTCACTTTCACGATTGTAGTTTGAATCGATTGTGAATATTCCCGTAAACCTAACCCCGTCTGCTTCTTCTTAGAAATCACTGATGGACGGTGTGCTTTATTAGGCTTCACCGCTGCTTCTCTTTGATGTCTTTTGTTAGCTCGGGGATAATCATCTGTGGGGCTAATAGCCCCAGGCCAAGAGGGCTCGAGTCCTTGCACTCCATTTTGGCTCTGCTTTCCAGTTTATATTCCTTCATCCAGCTTTCTCTCTATATCATTCTTGCTTGCGAGGCCGACCCGCAGCCTCGTCTATAGTGGTCTAATTCGTTCTCAGGCCACTGGTAAAATGTGGATAATTTGATTGACCTCCACTTCACCACGTTCCAAAGTGAGACTGTCTCGCAATTCATGCCCACAAGTAAACCAGCGTTGGTTTTCACGTGCCATTCCCAGTTCCATCTCGACGTCACGTTTCAATTCAGCGACAGTCATGAACGCATAGCCTCTCCATTTTACATCCTCGTTTCCGTCATGTATCCTGAGGTATATGTCCACTGGGCTGCCTCGTTCAGCGATGTCGTTAGCATCCTGCAGGGCCATAGCCTCGTTTTCATCTGTGTCGGGGATTCGTAAGAGGTTCTTTGGGAAACTGATGCAGTAAATTGGTATGATGTAATGTTGACCATATAAGTCGTAAACGTCTTCAAGGAAACCTGAAATGTGAGAGTAAGTGCAATCAGCTAAACCTTTAATGAAAGACAACGTGGCAACGAAAGATGAATTACGAAATATCAACAGACATCAACTGCAATGCGTTGCTTCGTATTGCGCTCTCTTATTTTAGAATTCTTCACAGAAATCTTCCATGATAATCATTCTATGCTTGAACGAATAAAAACCAAAGACAAAAACCTGTTCAAGGCGGTCACCTTGGTATAACGACCACCCAATAACAACATCACGTTCAAAACCAACCAGCTATCATCTCGATAGAAGTCTAACATTGATCTACGTTGATTAACTGGTCATAGACCATCTGGTTTCCTTTCGATAGAGACGCTTTCAGGAGCAAAGGGAATTAAAGGTCTTCTACACCGTTTGTGATTTCTTAGACCTGGACCAGTTGTAGCCATCAAATCTTCAAATGAGTACAATCAGCCAAACACTACATCCTGAACACATTGACTCATTCGTAGAAAGGCATTTGTCCGTAATGATCAGTACCATGTGCTTTGCACTAGCTCACCTGATGATAAGATCAACTCTGCTTCGTCCAACTCCTTTTGAACTTTTTCAACATTGTATATTCCACATAGCTTCTTCAGTAGATTCCATGTCCACGAATCACCCACCGTCTTTGGTTGGCTCCAGAAGGCCTCTCTGGCTTGCAAAATCCGTTTGCGGTTCACTGGAACTTTCGTGTACCAAATCCGACGATTCTTCAATGGTATGTTCTCAACAAGACCTAAAAGAAACATCGAGACGAAAATGCCAATATTCCACGTCCTATACTGTTCTAAACTAGTTGGGTTAAATCTTGGATTTTATCTCCAAGACTACCACCCGAAGATAATATTCTAGTAACGAATAACGCTTGAACTCCATCCGAAAAATATAAGAACCCCAGAATAACTTTGAAGCCATTATCGTTGTTGAATTTATCCCGACATATAATACTACAGTATTCGCAGAACCGGATCTTAAGCGATACTTCAATATTTTCATTATGCGGATATAACGATCCAGTGATTAATCTGCTGTCAATTACGGTATAGGTTGATCCGTATTACACGGACCATTTCTGATCTTATAACCTTCCTGCACTGACGATCCGTTTTACCTCTGATCCCAGATTTGGTCCTGATTTTCCGGCTGCGTCTTCCCGCGCATACTCTATAAGCAAGCCAAGCGCTGGCCACGCCTATTGCTGTCGCTGTAACAGCGGACAACACCTTTTCAACATTCATTTTCAACGAAATATATGCCCACACTCCGAAATCTCAAAACGCATCCAAACCCCAACGAACGTCGAAACGCAAAGACGACGCAATGAATATCATCGATTATGACGTCATAAGTTGTGTTTATTTGGCAAATTGGGCTTGCTTGTACTCTACATCGTTAGTCAAAAGTTTGTAAATTAATCTCGAAATTAGGATGACTTTAAATTCACCAACGAAAGGGATGAAATTATACTCAGTTGTAAATATAATTCAATTACGAAGAAAAAAAATAATAGTTAGAAAGTAGATGCTTTGTTACAATTTATAATAATTATAATAATTATATCTGAAAGAGTGGCAATTACAAAAGTATGATTATATTAAATATTAAACATTCCTATACACGGAAGTTAACCAAATCTAAACCTCTTAATTACAAATTACAAATTATTCTATTTACAATTTAAAAATCTCAATCATGCTATCCGTAGAATTTCAAAGTGTAAACTTTGGGCCGTGATGTCACCAAAATATGCAAAAAGACCAACTGGAATTAAAGAAACTCTGGAATATAAAAATTGATTTCCTTATTTACACTCTTTTATTCACTAGTGGATCATTACGGTAAATTTTATCAACACTATTTTCTAGATAAGACTTGTTTCCTTGTGTCAAGCATCAATTCTCTTAGAATAAGACTTGTTCTGTGGAAAACAATACACTGTAGCAAACTTGTGGTTTAAAGCGTGGAAACATATTCTTTACTACATTGAATATATATTCCTTGAAATGAGAAATATTTTCTTGAATTAAGGATCATATTTTTAATGATGTTCACTCAGAATGGCAAGAGTGAATACAATTCAGATTTTCGGTATTCAAGAAGCAAACAGCCTTGTACAGTATGATAATCAACCTTCAGAAACAGGGAAGATTTTAATCAAAACGTCAGGTGACACTAAAGCAGCGGCATATTTTAAACAGAGACTTGGCATCACGATTCAAAGGGGAAATGCTTTATCAAAAATCTGCGAATACTGCCCTGCGTAGGCCAGCTGGATGACATTTTTAATTTGTAAATACCTTTTTTAAAATTGTAATTATAAGTAATTTAAGGTTTATATTCAGTTAATTTTATTAAGTAATTTGTAGATAATTCTAGACAAGTTTCACCGTATAAAATATCAATTTTCATTTATTTATTGTATATCATTTTCCACGATGTTTAATTGAAATAAAGCATTACTATTGAATCAACCTTCATAGATTTATGCGCCACGCAATCCTGTCGGGTAGCCAGACGCCCTGCTCGCTGTCCAGTCTGAGAGCGATTCGGCCGCTGTAAGGGAGAGAGGGTCCATTATCTATCTTCGTGACGAAATAAAATTGATATGTTTACTTTACTAATTATAATCTCATAGTTTGTGTGAGTGTGTGAGTTAGCCCCGAAGTTCGCATATAAATTTCAAATACGTGTCTGCTATTTATTCTTCCGCTTTCTGGAAGATAATGTGGTCGCTAAAGTGTTAAATTGAATATAATGATTTTTCTGCGTCATTGTAAGAGATTATTGCAACAGTTTCCTGCTTTTACGAGTGACACTTCTGCGAGAGGGAAGCTCTTACCGTCAAGAGGATTAAATTGAAGCGATTCCGAGAAACATTATACTCAGCTTGGCAGGAAAGTGCCAGTTAAAGTTCCCGTTTTTGTTCACCGACTGTTACCTCCATCGGAGTTCGTCTGTTAGGCCGACTTCACGTCAGCAGTAAATCAAGGTTTAAAGTAGTACAGTGAAACCTGTCTATACTGCTCAACTTTGGGACCTGAGGAAAATGACTTTTATAGACAGATGGCCTTTCTGTACAGGTTGATTTCGGTAGAAATTGTCATTTTGGGGTTATGAGAAGTGGCCTTTATACAAAGGTGGCTGCTCTATAGGGGTGGCCGCTAATACAGGCTTCACTGTATTATTAAGTTAGGTTATTAGATTGACTTTAACTTCCTCACACGTACGTTTTAAATTAAATATTGCATGGTAGTCTTTTATATACATCTCTTTTATTATGAGTGCAAGTGTACATTGTAACCCCGTTAATTTCACCTCGGTTAATATCAAGCCCCCCGCTTAAATATCACTTCAGTTTGAGACCAAGCTCTGTCTAAATCAACTATTTGTACCCACTTAATGTCACAACCCACTTATTATCACGATTTTTGGCTGGAAAACCATAGTGATATTAACGAGGTTTCACTGTATGTATTTTAAATTGGAATTGAAGGCCCTGAGGAAGAAAAGTCTTTGACTTTTCAGGCTCCCTTTGGAAACAAAGATGAAGAGGATCATTGATGATGAATACACGATCAAAATGTCTCACTTCAAGGATCCAGATCTGTATACGAATACTTGTCCATGCTAAAACCCACAATTTCCTAAGTCATCCAACTTTTCAGCTCAGCAAATATTACTTGCTAATTGTACTTGTATAACTGTATAACTATTTTAACTCTTAGGTCTCCCGAACAAACAAGCAAAGTTGTGCTTAAAGAGATGACCCATGATCATATCATGTAATCAAATTACTTGCTATTCACACTTTCTGTAATCAATTGTTTTGTATTTCGTTTACGATATGGTCTAAATATATACTCATACTCATCATTGCTATTGTTCTTAAAAAGACTCACATATTAATTTAAGAGTTTGGTATGTAAGACAATAAACGGATTTTGTTTACGACATAGCTTTTCAGTTTGCAGAAGCTATAATTTGTCAAGTCAAATAAATGAACATTGCCCGTTGTTCTTCATCGTAGCAAGTTTTTACGTCAATACTCGAAACAAGACAAAAGTTCTTGTTAAATGTGCCGTAGGAGGCAACTAAAATGATGATGCTTGCTGTATATTCATGTGCACTGAAGTCTGGAGCCTAATGACCTAGTTTCTGTGTTAATATAAGATAGCTGCGTAGTTGATGTAAATTCAGTGTGGACTTGTGTTATCCGTGCGGATTGGTGATTTGATGAATCACCAACACGTATTCAACCCATTTACTGTGTGATGTTTGACGTCTGAACCTTTGCGTACTGGGGAACACACCAATGATGATGAATCATATACAAACATATAGAATACGACAATGCATAAATTAATATCAAATAACAAGAAAATGTATTATATACAGTAACTTAAGTAACTCCATCAACGTTGCATACAGTAAATCAATAGGAAGGATTAAAATATCTTAACTTTTTGACAAATTTTAAAAGTTGGCTTAATACAGGTAAATTTTTCCCAATAAATATATATTTTACATTTTGTTTAAAATAAATATTTTCATAACAGCTAGATAATTAGACTGAATTTTCATCTATCTCGTTCCTCATAGTTCCAACTTTCATCCCACTGTTTTTCATTGTTTTCTCTATCCAATTCTTGCTGTGATTTGCCGATGAAAAGAAATCGTAACCCTGACCGCAATTTTGTGCACCGTGCGATAAAACCCCTTCGACTGTGAACTGACCGGCCTCGTTCTGGCACATTAACGGTCCACCAGAGTCTCCATGACAAGGTCCTTGATAAACGGAATCGTTAGTTCGCTTAGCGCAAACAAATTCCAAGAGACTGCATTTCCCGATGCTAAGAACTTCAGAGGTTTTCAGCACGGTCGAAGCACGGCCTGACCACGTTCTACCCCAACCAGCAATCCAACAGCGTTTTGGTGATTTCGTAGAAGGGAGGGGCTTGGGACTGCTTTCCTGAGCCTCCGAGTCGTTCTCGTCTCCAGGCTTCGTTGACGGCAGACAAATGTTGCGGATCTGAAAGAATCAATAATAAATTGTTTGAATAAAAATATGTCTCTATAAGAAGCCTTCACTCATTTTTGAGCACTGTACTTAGCTAGCATATTTTACTTAGCTTTAGAGCATTTTTTACTTCGCTCATTTTTGAGCGCTGTACTTAGCTTTAAAGCATATTTTACTTAGCTTTAGAGCATTTTAGCTGATGTATAAAGTTAAGATGTGTATATTTCTCATCATGTTTATGGATTTGAAAATTCTGAGACTATGTTGCATTTGTTTTGAGGTCGTAGAAGAAAGCTCCAGGCTGCTATACAATGGATACAAAGAAGACACGCGAACTCCAGGTGCATCTTGGGATTAAGCCTCACTTTCAAGGGGTTTGAGCTCAGTAGCCTTTTGATAACACTTGTTTAGAGGTTATGTGTGAACAGACTGACAGCTAAGAACAGCAAGGCATATAAAATGATAGAAAGGTGTACGATTGAGAGAACTTTAAGCAAAGCTAGCTCCAGCTGTCTTTGCATGCGAGGGAGATTCCACAACCTTGCCTCTAGAGTACGCTTTGTGAATTCTAACACGCTTGGCGTAATGCGAAAGGAAGTAAAGCGAATTCGAAAGCGATTAATCACAGCCACTCTTGCTATTGGATCTACAATGAGGAAAACAAGCAATTTACATGCCTAGCATTTTTGTTGTTGTCTATGTTACAATACATTTCTTGTCTCAAAGGAGTTCAAATCTGTACTGCACAGACACCTCAGGATTTTGACAAGGAAGGATTTTACGATGATTAGGGTACGATAGTTATTTATCAACTGTTGTAAAATGGAAAATGTTTCCTACCTTTGTTGTGTATTCAATTGCCTCCTTTAATTCCAACAAGGCCATATCCCCTCGCATCCCGCCCCTGTATTCAGGATGAACGTGGGTCTTGTGAACTGTCACGATCTTTGCATCAGGGTCTTTATTGAAATGCCCGCCAAGATAGACCTTCACATGGATTAGGGGACGCTGCGACGCGAAACAATGGGCCGCTGTGAGTATCCATCGATTGCCAATCAAGACTCCTCCACAATTAATGACGGAGCGGTATCGACCCGAACTGGATAGATATGTTGTGATCTAAAAATATAAACAGTCAAAACAATGGATAAGACATCAAGCCCCTCCACCTAACGGCCACCTGCTAATAACGACCACGAAACATAATTGTGTTATCTGGTGCATGTTGTTATTGTGAATATTGTAATCTGGTATATGTTCTGGTGAAGTCATTACTCAAATTCAAGCATCTTAAAGCATTTTAACATTGAGTATCAAGCTCTGTCACGAATAGCTATTTTAACAGACATTACATCACTACTCGCTTACAGTGTTATCACTGCTTTTGACTGGATAATAATATTATGGTCACTGGCAACTAGAGTTCATACGTCAGAAGAGATGCGCGCATATCTAGAGCAAGTTCCGCTTGGCACTCCCATTCTAGCTTTGGCCTGACTCCTGCTATCCTGCTAGTCATTGCTATTCGCTCGCGATATCATTAGCTACTAGCCACTTGTCTTGCTTATCAATCCCCACCCGCCCTCCTCTTAGTAATATCTTGACAATATCATTTTCATGTATCATTTTTTATTAATAGGTTTGTTACTTCTTCCACTGTTTATCAGTGTGACTGGTGCTTGGTTGAGGGAGTGTGACAGGTTCGAAAGCAGCAGCAGAATCGGCAACAGCAGCAGCAGCATTAGCAGCCAATGGTCCTCCCACCAACTAAGCATCAAGGCCAAATTACTTATTATACTGGGTGGGATAAGTATGGTGATAGAGTTTAATTATCAATAGTTGATTATTATAGTGATATTAACGAGGCTGCAATAAGGAACAAGTTCATGAATCGCATTTTTCAGGAAAGTCAAAATGCTTCGTATATATCGTCATCACTGTTTGGGATTAATCACTAATATCGCTTACAGATTACAAGTCATAAACAAGGAATGTTGTGATATATTTTGCAGTGATGTTAAATGGATACATTCAAACCTGTAGCGGCCACCTCTATAGAACAGCCACCTGTACATAAAGGCCACCCTTCATAACCCCAAATTGACTCATTCACAACCTGGACAGAAAGGCCACCTGTCTATAAGGTCATTTTTCTCGGGTCCCAAAGGCGACCGTTATAGACAGGTCTCACTGTACTTGCATAACGTTTCGCATGCAATGATAGATGCATAGTTACGAGATTATCAGGCTGTAATGGCAACCACACGTGATGACATGTAAATGAGGCTACATAGACATGAGGCTTATACATATTTTAGTTTCAATAAACGATGAAAGGTATACAAGATCATATGTGCTCAATTATTATCTAATTAATCCTCTAGACAACTTATAAAGTACATCGTATCCCATGTCTATACAGTAGACTATGTGCCGGCACAGTAATCATGGTGTCATATTTGAGTGGCTGACTGAATCATGGTGATGATCAATTACTTTATAATCCTATGTGGAGCAGTGTGACTTTTGTTTCTTTCCCGTATGCATTTCGTTCTATGAAGTCCTCTTTCAGTCTTGTATTCTACGCTGTTTCTCAAGACAAATTTTGCACCAAACGGACCCCCTTGGAACCCTGCCATATCTCCCCGTCTTGGAACAAGAGACACGTCATCATCTCAATACACATCTGTCCACGTCAAGTCTTGTGTCTTCGCACTTCTACACTTGCTCATTCAAAATAACTAAGTTTGAGAGCTTTTAGACAGGGTGTGAATTGATAATAGGGTTACAAGATCCTTTCACAACGTAAGAGATATCACTCGTAACAACGTTGCTGAGTTAGCAAAGGTAATAATAATGTCTCTGATTACCTGAACCATCCATGGAAAGGTTGAGGGCTCCTGCTCGTACCCACCGACGATTCTGCGAAATCTTTTTGGCTTAGAGATCGCTACGCCACAACTCATCTCTAAAAATCAAACGATCAACACATTACGTGAGAAGGTACTGCAACATCACAACAACAACAACACGTTTGTAAAAGATAAAATTCAATAAAGAAAAGAGAACGCACAGTAAATAACAACTTATAATATTCAGATTGTTATGTATCCTATCTCGTATGAGATGAAATAAATATCACCAATGTTTGTACTGCAACATCACATCTAAGACTCATCATCAGCCCATCAACACAAGACACCAAAATAAGCCTCATCATATTAGCAGGTCTTGTAACTATGGTCACAGCTCAGTTCTTCAAGAACATATCGATTATAATCGTTGAGGGAGGTCTTATAGCTTCACAGCTGGACAGAAATATGACCAGAAGTCATCATCGACGCAATGTTTTTCAAATATTTGTTAACTGTCGACTACGTTTTCGACAACAAAGTTCAACTTTACTTGCCATCAAATCTGTGCTGTCTGTCGAAATTGGCACCAGGCAGGCCGATTTTATTATTCTCAAATAGAGGGGTTGGATGAAGACTTGAAGAGAATATTCTTCTCTAGGCTGTACGTTCAAAAGATCGGATAGCAGGTTAAACACGGTCTCTCTTCTCGGCACTTTCCCGAAGCTGGTAAAATAATTATTTTTAATCAACATTGTATTTTTGATAATATCTGACAATATCGTATCTAGTCTTGCATCTTAAAAGTGATGAATGTTGGACTAATTTGAAATCATAAGTTATATTTTCTCTACTTAGCTCCTCAGACTTTACTTTCCAGAAGTAGAATTAAATGCAGCTTAATAGTTGATTATCAAGTCGTTACCTTTGCGCTCCACAGATTTCCAATCGACCAAGAAACCATTGAAAGCTTTCCTTCTGTTCGTCCGCAAAACCAAGATCACGTGACTACTGTCGATTTCCATTTTGGCGGGAATTGTGCTGCCACAAAATTTCCCCTGCAAGCTTCCATTTTTGGTCTTGATGATAAGGGAGTCTTTTCTGAAGTAATAAAAAAGCGAAGTCGCTTTAACCCCTCCGGATATTAAGGTAATAATTGTTGAAGCTTTAGACATTAAATTGATAAATAATATGCTTAAAATTTAGAGTAAGGAGCTGCAACTTCCAGTCTTCCACGTAGCAAATCCCCTCAGTATATCAATTTCCTGGGCAAAATGTAGAGGTTACACATTCTAATAGTCATTAATTATTAGTTTATTACTACAATTATTTGCTAGCCTCAAGCAAATCGCCATAAAAGTGAGAGACGTCGTCATAGTTAATTACCTGCACAATGGCATGTGTTTCTGCAACGAAAATTTCTTGAAGTTCAATTGGATTGCTTTGTCGTTGCGATCCGCCTTGATTTCCCATCGACAGTAAGCATCGTTTGGATAAGGTCTGGGGAAATTTGGAGAAGCAATTCTACCATGCAGGCCCTTCAATAATCCACCACATCCTAAAGAAAAAGTTCAAATATTCAGCTATCTTTCTTAAATTATGAGTTGAACTGTTTGTTTACTTTATGCAATATGTATTCTTCGTCTTGAAGGGTTGAAGTTTGATAAGTTTCAAAACACTCTGCAATTTCGAGAGTTTAGTAAACGGAAACAAGGAAATTCTCGCTACTAAGCTATGTTTTCTGGCTTCTATAAGACTGCTGGGCATTTTTCATCGAGTTCAAACGTACATTTATAACGAGGATAACATTTTAATTAAAACATTGCACTTAAAATTACAGCAGGTGATTATTCATTCTATTTCGCAACTTAAACACATCTCAGTGGAAATTATCACGTGTTTCCCTAGCTGTCTGAATTTGATCAGGGGATTTGAGCATGATTTTTTACAATTTAGTGTAGTGGAATATGAGCCTGCTTCTTCTCTAATGCAATTTGCCAGAGTCATATAACAACAGAATTTACAAAGCTTGCCGCCATGTTTGCATTGCAAAGTGCCATGAGACGCTTTACCAATAAAGACATTCAAAATGGTAACTCTATATTCGGTTTGCCCCTCTCAGGAAGTTTTTGTCTTTTGTTGACACTTTTCGTCAGTATTGCGCAAGCTAACGGAAAGTCTATTGGGGGGAAAACCACCACCGTTTTCAATTTATAACCATGCAGTAACGTTGCACACGACATGAAAATGAATTTCATTTGGATTCCGAACGAAATTTCTATTCCAGTCAGCGCGCGAGGCTTCAATTGCTAGAATTCTGAACAATAAGATATCGTTCTAAAAACGTGGACGGATTAGATTACTTCTCCTCAATGGGTTCAAGCAGAGTGCGAGCAACAGCTAAGAGGTCGACAACAACTATAGCGAGGAATACGTATGTTGAAAGGCAGAATATTTTCAAACAGGGTGGATGTCTCAAGGAAATATACAATCTGAAAACATGCTGATGGCGGGATAGCTAGTGAGGCACGTACGCGATGGAAATCTCAAATGTCCAGCGTTGACATCGAGATCTAGCAAGTCATTTTCCGAAACATGGTAGCATATTAAAACATTAAATTCAGGAATTGAATTACAATTATAAGGTTAATGTATGTCTATACCAGCTATTATAATAATGTGCAGACCGCTAGATGAATATTTAATCGAACTTGAAAGATGTTTGAAAGGCAAAGCTCCCGAGAGGGTATTAGTCGCCAAGCCTACTTCAAATGCAGCCAAAACATTGGATTGTAAGTCAGCACCATCAACTAATCTTGTCAGAATTCAAAAGGTGTGGTTTCAGGACCAAAGTAGCCGTTGTCAAATAGGTTTGGCTAGACGCGAGATTTCCGGCGTCACATTTCGTTCTTCCCTGGGTAAAATATGTTGAAGAAAATACATTATGCTATTTCCAGTTTAAGCAGCTGTGAAAATTCCTCGAATTTCCGGAAATCATTTCCAATAATGACTACAATTTATGAAAAATCGTCGTCTCAATGGATGCAAGAGGAGTTTGGTACGAAAACAGATTTCTTTTACGAAAACAAGCTCAGTTATCAGTGATTCCCGTTGCACTAAGCGAGTAGTTTAGCTAAAAGAATGTCTGTTTTGGAGATAATCCTCGCAGTAATCTATATTTAATCAGTAAAACGCATCTGAGGAAGATGTCGCGATCAAAAATAGCTGCATTATTGACGTTTTGTAAACATGACCTCCTTAGGACGAAACAACCACAATTTACTATCATGGCGAAGCTGGCCAAACCATGTTGTTGTATCATTCGACATTATATTCACTTGACCTATAACATAAAATATTTAGCTATTTATCTCAACTTACCCAGATTCGCAAACCAGTAAATGCGAAATCCTGAACCAACGCCAAAACCATTGGAATAAAACTTCAATTTCACATGTCGTCCGTAAGCCACAGTCTTGAAAAGAGGACCTTTATCGCCACAGTACCGACCTTGGATTTCTCTTTTTCCTTCGATAATTTGTGAAATTTCTAGAAAATCTGTCATACATCTTCGTACGGCACCTGTGTTATCGACGTCGAATTTTACCATGTAGAATGTAATTTGGTTGTACCCTTCAGGAATGGTGATTCGCCAACGGCATTTGATATTCAATGGATAATTATTTGGATAATTTGGCGTTTCGATGACACCTCGTGTTTTCAGATGATAATTAACATCGCATTGTGTACCTGAAATTAAAGAAAATTAAATAAGATTTAAAATGCTGTTGAGCAAGACTATAAGATCATAATGTCCAAGAAGATTGTGTTACATGAACACGACCTATGTGTTTTGACACAAAGAGTTCAATACTATGTTAACCTACTGTATGAATATATAAGCCCAGCGAAGGCAAGACGTCTAAACAACGTACCAGCGACTCCAATACTAGACGCCGTGGTAGCGTCCTGGGACGTTAAAGACGCCCTGCGTTTAAAAGGGGTAACCAATTACGAGTGAGCGCTACGGAAATGTAAACATTCATCATTTTCGAGCATTAGTTTGAAACAGTATATCTCCAAGCTCTGTCTTCACGGGTAAAGACAAATGTAAACAAGCGAATACCTTGTCATAATGTCCAGCAGTGTTTTCGTCTACAGGCCGCAACCACAAGCAATTTGTATTTGAAATAAACATTTTTAATCTCTGAAGATTGGCGAAAGAAACTTTAATATTGAGACAGTTAGAGATTCGTGGCAGGGGCTAACAATTGTTGACAGAGCACTTGTGCTAAGTTCTTCAGTTGAGGCAACCCGAAGCCCTTGGGAGCCCTTAGGCATGTATCACGCTCGCTTTGAGAATACAAAATCTAGTATTATTCCAACAAGTAGCCATCTACTTGTCGTGATATCTAGAACTATAAGCCCCAGTGGATAGCCTCAAGCCGACAGCAAGCTGCAACTGTAACAATAATTATGCATTATTACGAACGCTCTTACCTTGGACCAATAATGCCTTGATATTCACAACAGCAACAAGCCAAAGCAGTAAGTTTACCCTTTGGCTCGAGAGTACATGACTGCAGTGAAATAAGTCTGCCATTTCTTTGTCAGTTGAACGCAGTTACGTCGCACGACTGTGCTTGCCTGCGATTGGCAGGCAAATGAGTTCAGCGCCACGGAGATCTCGTCGAGAGGATTAGGGTCAAGCAATATCCCAAAGTGGACCGCCTATTTCAATATTGTTTGGATCAGGTTGCCTGTTCTGGCGTTCACTGAAGATTCTGTATGAAGCAACACAGAAAGGCGCTCACTTTTATACCATCTGGCTATCTCTAAACACAAAAGCGATACATTGTCATAGCATCACCCATTGAAAACAGCCTGCCTGTCGCCTCCGCTCTCGGATTCTTTGGCGTTTATTGAACGGGAAACTGTTAATTACTCTTCTGTACCGGGTTCGTGCGCGCCAAAAATGCCGCAAAGCTGTGACGACACGGTGTCCGGAATCAACCGCAAGCACAGGTGTGTAGTGTGAGGTGCTCCTTGTAGATCGCTGTTGTCGTTCAATGCAATAAAAGGAAGCAACAATGATGACCCAATGTCGTGACCAAACGTTGATGTCATGCGGTTCGACCTCTGGCAATTCCTTGAGTTAAAAACGTAACATTTCTTCTTGTTTTAATTAGCTTCATTCAAATGTGTGCTTGTAGCTTTAGATCATCCGTTTAGCGGAAGAACAGGATAATTTAATTTGATAGCGCTCGACTTATAAGATTGGCGGCATAATCTCAGGTGACTGAGATTGAAGACAATAAATCTGTTGTTTTGTACCGCTTTAAAAAAAGCCGATTTCCCCATTCCATTTAATACGTGTGCAGACTAGTAGAATTTTCTTGATGTGGGTATATTTATAAGTCTAAAGAATGCTGGTTTATATCCTCTGACGACATTGAAGCTTGAAGTTTATCAAAACATGAAATCACGCGCCAAAACCTACTCAAAAATAGTCCAACGTGCCAAAATATGTCACGTCTTTAGTCGTCTGTTTTGGTTCCTCTATACATTCTTGGCATATTCAAAATCTAGCCACGAGCCTAAAAGCAGATAATGGTTGTCAAATCCTCTGGCGTTAAATTATATCTCAGCCTAAAGCTCCGTTGGTAAGCTACGACAGATTCCCATGGAGTTATACGGAAACAATGACTGTGCAGATAAAATTTGGGTGGTCGCAATGTATTAATTGTAAGAAGTTGTACTGTTTCTAGGACGCAATGGCCACAGTGCGGAAATCCTTTTGTTAATGACCAATTGATACGCTATACGGGTCAGCGTTTGTTGACGTGAGCCATACGCCATCTTGAATGCGGCCAACGCTATAATTATGAAAAGCCTGAAGCGATTCGTGACATGGCCTGAATCTTGATGTGTTGTTAACATTCACAGTCAGAGATCCAAAGATAAACATTTCCTTTCATTAATACGATCTTGCTTGGTTTAGTCATATATTTGAATAGAAGTTCCTCCATTCAATTTGCCAATACGTCGGTCAAAACTATGCGCCAAAAATATGTCAAGCTCCCGGAAAAAGATAGCTATAAAATTTAAATGTCCATCCTAAAAATAAAATAATTTTATTGTATTTATACTTTTAAAATTTATAGGAGTATAATTTCAAGGCCAACATCAGCTCAAAAATTTTCCTAGTGCCTGTTCAAAGTGATCATTATAATCCAGCACAAATTCCAAGTATTTCCTGAATTTCATTTTGGTTGATGCCTATATTTATTTCAATTTAACATGCGTGTAAACAATCCACAACAAATGAATGGAAATTAAAATTAATACTTTATATAATAAGACAAGTCTACAAATTAGCCGATAAAATTATCTGAACGAGAATCTAAGACTATCTAAAATTACTAGTTTGAACGTCCTAAATGCTGTATATAATTCTATGATTTTGCACTGAATTTTAATTTTCTTGTCTTGAATTTTAGTTTTATTGGCTGTGTGTTTCTCAAAGCAAAAGTAGAACACTACAGTAGTTTCAATGGGAAATACACCATTGGCAAAGGCAGTAATTACTAATATCCGAGTAGAGTATGATTCCCGTTTCGGTTTTCCAAGTAGAAAATATGGCGCTTATTGAATGACTTTCATCCGTTTCATATTCAAGGGATATGAATTGTGCCGGGAACTGAGAAACGAGTTGAAATGTTTGAATGAAACTCAGTAATTTTATTTGAAAATCTTTGTCTGAGACAACAGATAGTTTATGCAGCTGTTTTATGATATCGAGTGTCCAATTTTGAGCTTGCAACCTTTCATTGTGGAAGATGAAATGTAATCATAGAAAAGTTCCGGAATAAATAGTTACCTTCTCCATTTTGAACATATTTGCAAATAACATTGAAGCTGGCATGTTTACACGGATTGAAAATTGAAGTTCAATAACAAAATGATTGCTAAGTTAATTGCCCAAGTTACCATCACATAATAGAAATTATTTTTCCAGCTCAAAAAATAATCCAGCTTTTACTATCTATCTATCTTTACAACGTTTTTCTTCACGTGTACAGCATTCGGTTGCAAATAGATATTCATTTTTAAATAATTATACAGACATTAAGCGTCCTTTAACTTTTGTTGACAGTGGCTTGAAATGTGAAGCCTGGCAAAAACTTGCATCTTGAAATTTTAACATCGAGTGTTTCAAAATGGCCGCGCGCTTCATTTAGCCAGCACAAAACTACGGTAAAGTAATAATGCGCCAGAATTGATTGCTCGGTATCAGACTGGAATTGAATTGGGTCGGTTTACTCGCAAATTATCACAAACATAAAATCAAATAGCATTTGTCAAGGTCTTTCTGGCAGCTGTTCTTACAAACCACAAGAGGTATGTATGTTCTGTCATATATATGTCGACACTTGAAGTAAACTTCTATTTTCAGGACTGTTCATTGCACTACTCGAGAAAACAACAGTAGGGTCAAAGCTATATTCAGCTGTTTTTAGGTCAAAATAGTTTAAAATGTACTTTCATGGTTGTTTTTACGTTTTTACAGTTCTATAAACTTGAGTCTACAGTTTTCTATAAATTTATCGATTGCATGACTTTTATTATGGCAGCCCAGCTTAACTTTATATTGTCTTTTTTCCTGCGGTATCGACAGTAGACATCACTTCGATCCATGACCATTCCTTGAATGATATTTGTGTCATAAATATTTACATTTTAGAAATATTTCACATTGATATTTTGATAGAAGAAAGTTCGACATTGTTGAAGAGTCTTGTCTTTTTCGTCTTGAGGGATGCCATGGAGAGCAAACACCACGTCTCAAAAGCTAGCAAACCAAAGCAAAACAAACAGACCAAGTCTCATAAGCCAAAGAAATCTCAGGAGAAAAGAAAGTCAGGAAAACCGAGCAAGAAAAATCCCAAAGATAACAAACTAGACCTGACCTCGCATGCCGCTATGACGAATGCATATTACATCTGTCACAACGCGGCTGAGTTTCTTGTTGCCAGGGGATACCGTAGCCAGGCGCAGCTTGGCGGGAAACGTCACGGGAAGAAGAGAAAGAAAGCGAAGCAGTCGAAGCAATAGAGACAGGAATTGATGTCCTGTGTAGACGGGTGGGGGAGTGGCAATCTGGGAAAACAAAGCAGGCTGACGACGCAGTTACAGTACATCCACCCTTCCTGTTTATCGCCGTCAACAAACATTCGCATGAAAAAAAAAAGAAGAAAAAAATCTTCACGATGTCTGAGAAAATAACATGCCGGAGGGTCCAAACGATTCTAAAGTAAATTGTATTTTTATAACTTGTAAACTTTTAGGACATAATTTCTGTTAGATATTTAGAAATTGCTATAATCTCACCTATATATAAAAGAGCATTTGTGCCTTCAACATTTAATTTAGAGACTACTGAAAATGTAGCTTGAACGTTTTCAAACCACTGAGAACATTTCCCCTCTTATCTGTATCTATATTGATCTTTCTTGGTTGGTTCTGACCATGTTTTGATCTTAGTTTTTGACACAAGCCGTTACTCAGTACAGGTAGATGTTGTTATTGAGCCTTCAACGAGCCTCGTGGAGGTCTCTGAACACAAATATTCCTCAAGACAACGTTATATATCTTGCGTTAGAAATTTATTCCACTCAAAATAATTCCACTTCAATTCAAGTTGCTGTACGCTTGAAGGAGTGATGAAAATTTATACCCAAGGACTCTGACAAATGAACAGCAGAATGTATTATAATCAGTTATAATTTACATGATTATAACGATACAATAGCATAATTATAATTACATAATTATGGATTTTGATTATCACTAGGTCTATCTGCATGTATTCTTATAAAAGCTTCAGAGACTATAAGCAATGCCAATATATTCTTGAATAATAATCGCCAGCGATGAATAAACAATATTTCAAACATTAGCTTCTTTTTCGGTGACTATCTGGCCAGGGATTGTCTTTCCATAGGATAAATTTAAAACCAATTGATCTTTCCTGCTTGCCAAATCTAGAAATTCGACCGAGTATTTCGTCGCTGGCTTCAGACGCGAGTATTGCCTTGTAAAGTTGTTGACGATGATTGGGATTGGAAGTGCGATAACCAGAATTCCAGTCATCGCACATGAGGCACCAACAACTCGGCCAACTGAAAACAGAACCAAGAAAAAATGCATTAAAATTAAAATTTGTAACAGCAGAGAAATGGGCATTTTTGAGAGTCAAAGTATATCTCCTTCTATGCTAAGCCACAATACAAGGAAACGATGCCAATGTTTCTTGGCAGGAGTTAGAATTTCTGAAACATTTTTGGTTTATACTAAGAACAACTTATAAGCAAAGCATTAACCGTCAAATCTGTATTAGCGGCCACCTCTATAGAGCAGCCACCTGTGTATAAAGGCCACTGTTCGTAACTCCAAAATGACACTTTCTACAGAAGTCAACCTGGACAGAAAGGCCACCTGTCTGTAAAGGTCATTTCCCTCAGGGCAAACAGGTGACCATTATAGACAGCTGGTTTCATTATATATTGAATTTGAACATGCAAAAATGGATGCATTTCTCAATGTTGTATGGCTTGGATACAATGCTACTAATTCATTACTCGAGACCCAAACTCAATTATATTTTAATACAATACAATCTGTTTGGATAAGAAAGTTCTTAGAGAAATAGGGAGGGTTATGAAACAAATTACCAGAACAAATTTATTTCAAACGAAATAACGTCAGATAAAAGCAAAGCGATACGTGTAACTTTCTAAACTAGTATTATTCGGATAATTACGTCTGAGATTCGAGAACAGCTGTTCTAGACTGAGCTTTACTCTGGCAATTGTACGGGATTCCATGTGGAAGACTTTAGATTACAAGCTCTTAAAATGGTACAGCCACTGAGTGGGCGAACATGTATCCGATTACGGTAGCTTTAAACTGGTTATTCTTGTTTAATTACGCACCACTGGAAGTCATCTGTGATGGCAATAACAGTCCTCAAATTTTAAATTGTATTGTTGGCTTTATGTAAGTGGATGTTATTCTCCCCTTTATTTGCCAGTCATACAGTAAGTTTTGACAAAAAGACATATATACTGTACATACCCACAAACAAATGTAATTATCTATTTTCTCAATATGTAATTTCTTAGAACAAAGCCGAACCTGACTTAAGCGACCACACAAGGGACAGATGGAAATTGGTCCCGTGTCATAGGATGGTCACTCAATACAGGTAAATTGTATTGTTTGAGTCCTGAAGAGACCAATATTGTTGCAGGTGGTCGCTTAACACAGGTGGCCGTTACGAGGAGAACTTTGACTGTCACTTAATTATTGATTTAAAGCATATAAGAAACACACGAAAGAACATAATTGATCTGCATCCTTACATCCGCCTTTAGGTATCTCGTCACCGTACCCCACAGTCGTCATGGTAACAATACTCCACCAAAAGGAAGCTGGGATGCTAGTCATGGGCGTGTCGGCTTGTCCTTGTTCAGCGTAATACACAGCACTTGAAAATAGCAAGACTCCGAGAGCAATGAAGAAGACGAGGACACCGAGTTCTCTGACACTCTCTCGCAGAGCAATGCCCAGAATTTTCATCTCGCCAGAATGCCTTGATAATTTGAAGACGCGGAATACGCGTACGAGGCGGATGACGCGAAGGAAATAAATCGAGACTCCCTTTTTCAAGTTTCCAGATAAAGTCACGTAAAACGGTAAGATGGCACACAAATCGATAAGATTCAAGAAATTGCAAATAAATGCCAGTTTATTCGGTGAAGAGATGAATCTTAAGAGATATTCTGACGTGAACCATGTGATGCAAAATATCTCAATACCATCCAGAATATCTGCAACTGTTGTCTCCTCAGTGACTATAATGGCTGATGTCACATTTGTAGAATTGGTAATAGTGATATTTCTTAAATCGAATGGAAGTGATTCCATCGTGTTTGCGTTCTTGTAAGCAGGTACCGTTTCCAAACAAAATACAACAATTGAAATGAGAATTACAGAAAGGGAAAATACAGAGACAACTTTGGCTGGGAGAGAAGATTCTGGATGCTCCAATAAGCACCATAACATTTTCTCCCATTTTCTTTTTGGAAGTTCGCGAGTTGACTTCTTGAATCCTTTCAGTCCACACTCTTGGGCTTGCTTTTCTAAGCCATAGAAATTAACATCACACACAAATGCTGCTTGACCGACATCATTCGGTTGTTCAAAGATACCAGTTTGATAAAAAGTAAGAACGTATTCGAAAATGGCTTGATTGCGGTCAAGAAAGATCTCTCCTTGTTTCGTTTTCCTTAGTGTTGATCTACGCTTTTTACTTCCAAGTAAAGAATCAGGAAATCTTGCCAAAGTGCTTGCAAATGTTTGAAACGAGCGGCCACTGACATTTATAGATACGATATCATCTTGGTCCATTTCTCTCTCCAAAATGTCCCATACTCCATGGGTGTCGCAGTTTAGGTGTGTGGCTTGAATCTTGAAGCCCCTCCTTCGAGTGTGAAACAGCGCCGTATCTATATCTGTAAAATATTAAAAATCATAATAACAGAAATGTGTTTACACCTGTCGTTTGGCTCCATCACAAGCTACGGGATTGATCCTCGTCTGTTCGTGCTAAAATGTCAATTGAGGAGATGGCCTTCAACAGATGAAAGGCTTTGCAGAGTAGTCACAGGAAAATCACCAATCAGTGGCCAGCATCAATTAGATTATCTACAATACGAACCTCGAACCGTACATCGGCCTTGTTAAGTCAACGGAGAACATAGACGTGGAAATAATTGGATTTCAGTAAACCTTAACCACGTTTTGAATAATTAAAGTTAAGTTATATGCATGGGGCTTGCAACCGGTCAAGGATTTTGGACTTAGATAACCAGAAGCTGGATTTATCAGCCAAGTACATACTATTCTACTGTACATTCCAATCACTGAATGGAATAGTAGAGTTTTGTGGACAGTACATCCTTAAAAAAGAAAGGTATCTCTTGTCTGGAAATTTAAAAAACTATCATATACCTTTCTTTCTCATCTTTGAAGATCTGGAACCTTTCATTATCGTAAAATAACCCCATCATGAGTTTCCTCCAGGAAAATCAAACGAGGATACGATAGAAAGGAAAGAAAATCCGGGCCTTTTTAGTATTTTCCATTCTTAGAGTATACCACACATATCAACATATCCAGAATAATATAATGCTCGGAGGAATATAAAATATAAAATGGTATAGTTGGAGTACATTATCGTTTAATCAAACTATAATTATTTCAAATATAATTATTATTCTTATTTTAATTTATTATTATTATTATTTTAATTTACATATAGTTATTATTTTAAATGATTTATTATTGCTATTATTTTAATTTATTATTATTAATGATTTTTAATTTATTATTATTTTGATTTAATTTGTTATTATTATTTATTTATTTATTTTTCATTACTTTTATTATTTTATAGAACTATTATTTTCATTAGTAATACGACTTTACACAGTACACAAAATAGGATCATGCAAAGACCAGAACTACACTTTGTATTGAAAATTACCTGCATCTGATAGAGAGATGAAATGAAAGAGTGCTTGAAAGCAATTTAGACCCATTTATATTCTAGTAAACTATTGTAAACCCCTCTCTACTGGCTTGAGAATGGCGACATCCGACGCCGAAATGTCATCGAAAATAATTTGTTTCAAGTTGACTGATCAGTCATGAAATATATTATAATGTACTGTAAACAACTTAGCTATGCTTGAGCAACTCACTTTACTAGTAAACGAAAGAAGTCTTGAAAAAAAATTAACTTTAGTGGCCTGGTGTCTTAATCTATTCCTGCTCTAGTCTAGTCTTTCTGAGCTTGTAAATCGTATATATCTGATGTCGCTTGTAACTTTCTCTCTCTCTCTCGTCGTGTTCACTGTCTAGAATGCTCCTATAGGCATAGAGCTCTTGCTAAGACGGACATATGAATCCCTTTGCCATCTCTCCCTGTCTACGGACCAGAGCGTAGCACAAATACATTTAAGTTCATGTACAATGAAACCTGTCTATAACGGTCACCTTTGGGACCTCAGAAAAATGACCTTTATAGACAGGTGTCCTATCTGTCCAGGTTGATTTCTATAGAAAGTGTCATGTTGGGGTTACGAAGAGTGGCCTTTATAGACAGGTGGCTGTTTTATACAGGTGGCCGTTAACACAGGTTTGACTGTAGGAAGAAGTTATTATGCTAAAAGCTGCACTTGAGTCTGATACGACAGCGTTCTCGATCGCAATGGCGTAGCCAGATGAAACTGGAGGGGCCGAGAGGGTGATGATCCAATTCTATGGGGCTGGGAGACATGCACCCGATAAATTATTTAGCATGTTAGTATTTCCAGAAGCGTTCAAGAGGCTTGTCAGTGGTGCGAACACTGGCTATGTCAAGTTCTAAGGACGTTATGGTCAAATCTGGAGTACTGTGTAACAAAACCTATTCTTTCAATTTAGGATCTGAAAATTATCGATAGCTGTGTACCCTACATTCATTTCCATGCTGATTAGGATCTTTCAAACTATCGACTCTAGGGGGCATGGAATAAAGGGGAACATGGTGCCCCCAATACCCTTCGATTCTAACGCCACTGTAGTGTTTGTTGACGTGCTTCGTACATCACACTGGTGTTATATATAATTTGGATCAATAGCAGAAAATTAAAATACCACATTCTACTAAATTTTATAGCGTCTATTAATAAGACCTACTATAATTGCATCTACCGGCCATACGTCATCTCGTCAAACGCTATCCAGATGCGTTTTGGGTAAATTCGAGTTGAATACATTATCACGCTAAAACGGACCTATTCGGAGTGCTATCAGCGGTTGCCACGTGTAGCTGTGCATGTGCGTTTAGTATAAGTTGCGTAAAAATAATGCTACATGATATTTTGTTATGTAAGATTGAATAGGCCGCATAAGTCTAAGAGGACATTCGATGGCATGCGTAACAACAGCAAGAGGTCTGTTTTTGACTTGCCGGAATCACTACATCGTACTTTTTCAATTATTGATAATTTCGACACTACCTTCATTGCTATCATAGATATAAATATTGGCTGAAAACCTTCAAGCGTCTTAAAAACAAATTATTCCAAAAATAAATCTGGGCCATAGTCACTGTGCACGATTGGTCAACTTCATAGTGCTGTTTTAAACAATGATGTGTTAACGAGGTTACGTTGACGCGTGCGCAATACGTTAATGCATTGCATTTAAAAATAATCATTAATTTTAAATTCTATTTTCTATCATCTGAAGCAACTCCGGTTTTGACTCGGGACTTGAGAGTGTTTCGTTAAGGTTCTCCCGCAATACTTTACAAAGGATAGCATATATGTCATGGAGATCTATTACATTTACTGCTTATGGTTACAGATAGAACGAAAATATAGATACTATTCAACAATTATTTTACTTGCTACTTTGTTAAACATCAAACAACTATTATCCAATCACCTCTCACTGCGATCGGTCGCTCTTTTCAGATGTCTTGTTCTTACCATATGACATCCTCAACATATGTTCTATAAAGCCTGTCTTTCAATCACGACACTTTGTTAGAACCAAGGTCAAATCTAGAAAATCTGTGAACGAACTCGTGCACCTTAGAGCTTTGAAATTTTCCAAAGACTAGCTGATCCAGCGCAGTTTGCCTGAGACTCCTTGAATGCAGTTGTGGAAATTTATAATATCCCAGGTGAAAATTTATACACCAGATGACAGGGCTAAAGTCATTTCTATAGAAACTGCTTAAACATTTGGAAAGGCTTAGAGGAATCAGCAAAGTCAGCGAACAATTCATGCATTGTATTACTGTAAGTTCTACTGAGTACTCCCTACTCAACTGAACAGGTGGCTCATAGATTATCCATAACAACAGTTGTCCATGGTAGCAGTTGTCAATGGCAACAGTTGTCATAGCGTCATTCAAGTGACAGGTACTGCCTGCTATTTTTATCTCGTTTCTATAATATGTAAGCTACATAATGATAATAATAAATGCTATTTGTGGCAACAGCCACCAAGTGTGCGTTATACATACTGTATTGCAAATTAAGCCAAATTTAACTTTCATAAAGATCAAGGACAAATAAAATCGAAGGGACGTCATGTCCAAGTTTCCTAGACAAAATGCTTAGTGTTTCCTTGTTCCCATCAAAATCTGGCCTCATTTTCTCTTGCTCCTCAAACATGTTTCCATGTTCCTTCAAATAATAATGCAATGTCCCCTGCTCTCAACCGGGCTAATTCAGGATGTACCCTCTCCCTATACCACGAGGTGGTCTCCCAGTTGCTGCCTAAACTATTGCCTTACTTCAAGTGCCCTTTAGAAAAAATAAATGTAGTAAAATATTCAGTGGTGGAAGTAGTGAACTACAAGCAGTTAGATACTTGTCGAAGTACAGTTTTGACCAGGTTTTGACTATAGCAAGGGACTATAGCTTTCAAAAAATTGTAGCTGCAGCGAACTAAATTTTTAGAGAGTAGTTGTGATCGTAGCGAACTACAAAAATAAAGTAGTCAATCCACCACTGAAAATCTGTTCGCCAGCGATATTTATATCTTGTATTTGCCTCATCAAGCAGTTATCGCGATGTTTGAATGGCTAATGATCGTTGCTCGAAATTAAAAATATGAACTTTTAAAAAATTTGAACTTTCGAAAAATG
>OFHS01000400.1:5203-41888 GCA_900245855.1 Calvadosia cruxmelitensis
ACTCGCAAAAGACTGAAATTGATTCTATCCCAACCATTCGAGCGCAACAGTTTGCCAAGGCAAGCACAGCGAGTTCGTGGTGCCCATTCCACAGTGATAATTTCATCAAACTTGAAGAGAATATAGCTAGGCTTCAAGGCGACCTTTTCAAAAAACGGCTCCGTTATGTTCTGCGCCAATTTGCATTATTCAACTTTGACCTGCTTTCAGAGCTGGCTAAACAACGCACGTCCCGAAAAGTGTACTCAACCGGGGCCTACATTTTTCCCGGGACGTTTGGCGCCCATACTTGCAACTGAGTAGCAGGTACCCGGTTTTGTACCGACAAACAAACAAACAAACAAACATACACTAAAACAAACAAACAAACATACAAACATACAAACAAACAAAAAAACAAATAAACAAACAAACATACAAACCGACAGACGTTTCCGTATTATAGGGTCGTCGATGTAAGGAAACTTATCATTTAAACAAATGTTTCATCCGGCTTCACTCCGCCTCATCTCCATCCCAGCAAGCGCAAGACGTCTTAGGACGTCCAATAGACGCTCTCGCGACGTTTGGACGTTCTCACGACGTTTGGACGTCGCGGGTATATCGTAAAGACGTCTTGTGTTTACTTGGAAACAAACCGATTATACAGGCAATGAGCATGCGCAGTTACGCACCTTGGTTGTCACGTGACGAGTTCAGAGGGTAGCCCGTGACCTATTGTTTTTAATCACCAAGCCATTTTTAGAAACACAGCGTTCTGCAAGCAAATGAAATGAAGCTAATTAACATTTCTGCGTAGTTAAAGGCAAGACCAAGATCGTAGTACGAATAGAAATCTAGCAACGGGGCTAATCTGGGTCGAGTCGTGCTCAGGCTCCTGTCCGACGGAGCTCACCACGTGAGACTGACGTTAGTGGTCCTGGTTCCGCGTGATCTGGTGGCCTTGCCCTATCCAGGTGCTATAATGCGTCACTCATTCTATCTGGATATTGCGAGCGAAGACAGCTACACCACCCACTGCTAGACACACGGAACAAATCAATGAGGCGTCGCACAATGGAATCGCGCAAGGGTGAACTAGCCTCGCTTAATCAGCCTCTATTCAATGTATCTAGCCTCGTTTCAAATTCACCTGCAAATTATTGTCCGCTAGCAGCGTGGCGCATTTTTCCCCACAAGCCATGGAGAGCATGCCTGGCAATGGAGAGCATCCGTTGGCCTCAGTCTCACGTTGATCATCAAAAATAGAAGTCTTTGCTCGCCAATTATTTTCATAGCGCCCGTTTGTGCTATTCGTAACTGAATATACTGAAGTAAGGTAAAGTAAGTAAGGTCCGACAAGATGGAATACGCCAAGGTGATAAGAACAAGAAGAATGTATTCGGTAACGTAGAAGACGACTGCCTTGCTAGACGCACGTAACTAGACTGACTGGTAGAAGCGAGGCAGGTACAATAATATATCTACGTGGGAACGAGACTGTAATCCCACACCGTTGCCTTTGGATTCGATGGTTTTGCTTCTGGCTGATGATGCGGTGCCTGTTGTGCATTCATATTGCTAGCCTGCTGATCTTTTGAACAATGTTTCCAAAAGTGTTTGAGATTGAACGTGAACACCTTCTCTGTAATAAATCTTGATCACAAGCTGTGGAAAGAAAAATAACATTTAGCAAAGCAATTGTTTCCAAATGCAGTATCCGAGAACTGTAACTATTGAAATTTTTAGCAGACAAAGAAAATCAAAAGGAGGAAGCCAATTGTTCTTCCTTTTGTGCCTCTTCAGGTTTTTCTTTGTAAACTTCACACTTCACTGCCAAATCCCCGTTATGTTCACACGATGCCCTGGTTCGCAAAGAATTGAGAAGCTCTTCTAGGTTCTCCCTTCTATTTAATTACTGTAAATGACACCGGTACAACAAAGACGCGTTCTTCTGCCAATATTTCTTCAATCCAACGCAAATCAAAGTTGCTAGTCTGTCATAGTCTGTCATTAAATCATTTCGAACGTTGTGTCCCTTACGCTGATTAATTGCATAAAAATCAACGCCTTGCTTATGCTACTAAACATGATGCAGCAAAACTAATTCTATTCTTTACATTTGATTACGAATCGAAAATACACTTTCGTCCCAACAATCTCTACGAAGCAGTTCAAAAGTATTTACATTTTTCTGAAGACTAAAAATATACAAAGTCAGCGCAAGCTCTTTATGTCTCATTACATCGTAGAATTTAAATACTTTTACATCAGATTAATCATAACATGCCTTGTCAGTGTTTGCATGGTTGAACCTTTCTTGTCGCCTTGGGAGCATTTAATTGGCTTGTGTGGATCTTTGCATGATCTGCCACTTTCATTCTGTCCGTAAACCATCGAATCCAAAGGCATCGGGAGCTATGAATATATGACGCGCAAATACTTTTGTTGCTGATGAGGCCACATGAGGCTGAGGCCAACAGATGCTCTCCATTGCCAGGGATGCTCTCCATTGCCAGGGATGCTCTCCATAGCTTGTGGAAAAAAAATGCGCAGCAGCGTGCGCTGTGCGGACAGTATTTTCAGTTTTAGGTAGAGGGGTAAAACAGAAAAAGAATGACGGTTGATTGGGTGAATTTACCTTTCTTTGCTAATAAGAATATACTGGTGAATAGACAGTACAAGGAGTGTATTTAATATTTTAAATGCACACAGAGTGTCAGATGTATAGATATTTTTCAGAGAAATTGATATAAAATAATACAGGAAGCAGATAGGCAGAGGAAACGGAGTAAGACTATTATAGTATTAGTTTTCATGATTTTATACCTCCATCTGTCATGAGCAATGGGGTTGGGTTGCCGCAGCTTTCTTCGTGTGTCGTCATGGTGGTGCGGAGCGTCTATAAATGTTTCCGAACTAAATCACTTTGGAAAGTTCGTCATCAGAAGCTTGAAAGAGAGAAGTTTGTATAACGCGTCGCTAGCAGCACTTAATCGCTGTAATTAGATCTTTTGTAAACACCATGTATTTGGTATATTGGATAATACATATCATATTGTGGTGAAACTTCCGTTGTCATTCTGAATCTGGCCAATTAAATTGAATAATTAATTAATTCATTAATACAATGAAGCGTATCTACAATTATTTACAAATTAATTAATAGCAATTAATGTAGCTTAATTGTATTAATTAATTAATTAACTAATTATGTCATTAAACTGAATTGAACTGAATTGGCGAACAGCTACGAATATCGGTCACGTGGGCACAATGACGATGCCAACGGGAAAACCCGGTCGCATCACGAACGCGAAATGCTGGCGTTACAGAGCAGAAGAAGAGGCTAGATGCGTTGCGAATCGAACCTAAAGCTTCGCACTACCCCATATTTGTAAGCAGAATGAGGCAGACGAAAGCGGGAGAAAGAAGAAGCGCCACAAGGAAAGCCTGCTTCGAAAGAAGACGGCGCGTCCTGATTGGCTGCCATTGTGTAACGGAGGAAATCTATTGGCTGGCGTGTAGATTCAAATACACAGACAAACAAACTCACAAACAAACAGACACCACACGGCGTTTATTATTATAGGATTTATTATTATAGGATAAGTTTTCTTCATGTGTCGTCATTGTGGTGCAGCGCGTCTATAAATGTTTCCGAACTAAAAAAACACTTTGGAAAGTTCGTCACCAGAAGCTTGAAAGAGAGAAGTTTGTTTAACGCGTCGCTATTACTTATGCAATTTTGCCAAATTCTGACTCAATTGTCCTAAATCACTAAAGCACATCTGTAGTCAAAGCAATAGATAAAGCAAATGAGCCTCCTTGTGTATTTGTATTCTCACTGTCACCTCATGCTGTGACCTCATGCATTGCTCAAGTAAGACAGTGAAGCTCATCTGAATTCAGAAAAAATGGAGCAACAGGAGACGAAGCCATTAATCGTCTTGTTCACTATTGGTAGGACACTCTCCACAGCCGTTGAAAGATCAGTCAGACAGCTTAACCGTGGTTATGTCTTACACGAGCCATATTACTTACCAGCGATCCCAAAAGAAAGACAAACTAATTTCCAATCCTTCGTGGAAAAGAAAAGAAGAAAGTTTCGAGAATTCACCAACAGTCTCGCAGAAGAAGACTTGGATGCCTACGACTTTGTTTTTGCGAAGGAATGTGCCAGCTTGATGGCCCCCCATTTTGACGAATTTCTCCATCCTTTTTGGAAGGGATTTAAAGCGGTCATTCTCATCCGTCATCCTTTCAAGATCATGGCTAGCGCTTACAAGGCGCTCGGAGACGATAAGGATTATATAGAACTATTTTCCTGCTCATACGTAAACGAATTTTACCGATTTATTGAGACTCACTTCCATTACGAGCCGGTGATTTTCGATGCGGACGACTTGGAAAGAGATCCACGTGCGACAATGAAAGCATTCTGCCAAGCAGCAGGCTTGGTGTTTGAAGAGAAAATGCTGCGATGGGAGAAAACAGAAGAAAAATGCGCTACTCGCTGCCTATTTCATTCACATCTTGAGAAAACAACAGGTTTCATAGCAAAAGAGCCTTCTCTAATTGAAGAGAAGAGAAATATAGAATCAATCAAAGATTATCCTGATTGGTTGGTTCAAATGATGGAAGATGATCTACCAAATTACTTCGAATTATACAATAAAAGAATTATCATTTAGAATGTCTGTACGAAAATATACTTTGTAAAGTTGCTGACAAGCCTTGCACCCTGAGGAAGAGGAGTCTGCTATAAATTGAACAAAATAAAGTTGTAGTGTCCCTTGAGAATCACAGCCTTTGTATTCGTATTTTATACGAAAGAAATGCACAATTAAACTAACAATCTTGTTGTTGCTACCCAATTGGCTGATTGTATTGAACCATGTCTCCCTGTGTTTTCTTTAGCCTTAGATGGATAACCAAATTAGCACAGCAACCCATTCTGATGTTTTTATAGCCTATGCAATTCCTTCAAACTCTTCAAATTTGAACGTGGTTATTGATTTTGAAAATTTGCATTTATCTGATATACCTGTACAGTCAAAGCTGTATTAGCGGCCACCTCTATAGAACAGCCACATGTGTCTAAAGGCCACTCTTCATAACCCCAAAACGACACATTCTATAGAAATCAACCTGAACAGAAAGGCCACCTGTCTATAAAAGTCATTTTCCTCAGGTCCCAAAGGTGACCATTATAGACAGGTTTCACCGCATCAATTTATAGGCATTACCTGTTGGAAATACACAGAGTACCATTCGGTGACTGAATGAACTCACACTTTACCACACGACGAAATGAACTGAACTGTCGAACGTCAAACGATTGATATCGTAGTTAATCTGAAGAACGAGTCGAAAAGCAGCAAAATATTGAAATTCCAAAACACAACCTAACTAAGTGACAACAAATGCTTCGTGAGCTTAGTCGTCAAACATTAGCAAGTAACAAGACGATGAAAGGATGCATTTTTCAGCAATGGAGGGCTATGTTGCTACCACGATGTCAAGCCAAACTTGAGATAAGCCCATAACGATTTCATCTTGCTCATTTGTTGTCGCAAGGCGGCGGAAGATCTTGATGGCTGACCTGAAAATGAAAAAACAGTCGATTAGATCAAATGAACGCATTTTATACGTACATAGAAACAAGATGAGTACAAATCAAATGGTACTCAGTTTACGCTATACAGTGGACACTGCCAAGAGCAACTGTCGCCATTATTTCTTTTTTAACCGTGTTNCGTAGCAGAGACAATCAAGACTATATCAATACATGAAAGTGAGGTTACGTTAAAGAGAGGCACTACAGTACGACCTATCATGTTTGGGGCGAAGTTGATTTCGATAAACAAAGAAGACGGTGCGGCGAGTCTTGAGCATGTGCTTTACTTGATAAGTAGATTTTTTAAAATTAATTTTTATGCTACGGGAATTTTTTTTAAAAATATATCTAATATATTTCGAGATTGTTTTACATATTTTACTGTGATGTAAATATTTGAGAATTGAAAGAAGACGGAGGCTTGCGACCAATCGTAGTAGGAAATGTCGTTAGGTTAGGAATATGTTCCAAAATTCTCACACGATTATATCATGAGTAGAAAGTGAGTAAGTGACGAATTCTTCGCCAGACATTTTTAGATTCTAATTAGGATTGGGTTTGAGAATAGATTTCTAATTATAGGTAATATTTTGTTACTTTCAACAAACGAATCTCTGTAAGCATTATAATGAACACGATTGATTCATATTATTGGTTGCCAAATTTTTCTTTAGGTTCTACCTCTATTTCTCGTTGTCGTTTCAATTCCTCGGAGATTCTGCAAGTAAACCCCTCAACGTTAGTGGGTTATAACATCATACAGTCCACAGTCGACTGTGTAGTGCCTCGTTTATATAAACCGCATTGTTCAAATGATATATTCATTCGCCAGACGATGGCTGTTAGCGGATGGTTTAGTGTGTTCTCTGGATTGAGAAAAACAAGACTCGACAATTGCGTGAGGCTGAGTTGGTATTCTTATTGGACAATGCATGAAAGGGTATAAGATATTCCGGATCTGCTACTGTCAAACCTGTATTAGCGGCCACCTCTATAGAGCAACCACATGTGTATAAAGGCCACTCTTCATAACCCCAATACGACACATTCTATAGAAATCAACCTGAACAGAAAGGCCACCTGTCTATAAAAATCATTTTCCTCAGGTCCCAAAGGTGACCATTATAGACAGGTTTCACCGCATCAATTTATAGGCATTCCCTGTTGGAAATACACAGAGTACCATTCGGTGACTGAATGAAATCACACTTTACCACACGACGAAATGAACTGAACTGTCAAACGTCAAACGATTGATATCGTAGTTAATCTGAAGAACGAGTCGAAAAGCAGCAAAATATTGAAATTCCAAAACACAACCTAACTAAGTGACAACAAATGCTTCGTGAGCTTAGTCGTCAAACATTAGAAAGTAACAAGACGATGAAACGATGCATTATTCAGCAATGGAGGGCTATGTTGCTACCACGATGTCAAGCCAAATTTGAGATAAGCCCATAACGATTTCATCTTGCTCATTTGTTGTCGCAAGGCGGCGAAAGATCTTGATGGCTGACCTGAAAATGAAACAGCAGTCGATTCGATCAAATGAACGCATTTAATACGTACATAGAAACAAGATGAGTACAAATCACCTGACAATACACGCATAAAAGATGTATAATTAATAATTATTAATAATTATGATAAATAGTAATAATAATTATTAATAATTGTAAAAAAGGCTTCAGCTACGTTACAACTAGATATAATTTGAAGTATGATGGTTTGAAGATATTTTCGAATTATTTAAACGATCGTGAATTCCTGCCATCTTCAAGATGTAAGAAGATCGTTCTACATGCAAATTGCATTGTTGCATAAAAAACATAGAAAGATAAAAAAAACAGCAAAAAGATAAATAAATATCGTTTATTACGTTTAACAGCATCTGTAGCATCATGTATCATATCGCATATTGCGCCCGAAAAACCGGGGTCATAAGAGGAGAAATTGCGTCATCATAAGAACGGTATCAAAGTGCTGAGGGGAGAAGTAGACGATCACAACAGAACGGAAAGCACAACGTTGTTCATTAGTTTTCCCTTTCATTTCTTAACCTATATCACGAAGTTAATCTATAACGAACTTGAGTCGGTATGAGATATGACGATGGTGTATTTCCAGTTTTCCTGTAATTCTTAATAACACTGAATGCGTAATGACTTTTATAGTATATACAACTGTCAATCAAAGTAAGAAATATACTAATGAGATTNTACAACGAGGTTATTTACACGATTAGGAGGCTAGTAACCTAGTAAGAAGGGAAAGGCAATTCATTCATTCTGTAAGGTAACTCTGATTGTGTAGTGGCTACGCTACAAATCTATAAATCACACGAACAACATCAATTTTGATAGACCGCTTCATTCATACATATAGCAAACATTTCAGTACATACAATAAACCTTTCTCACAAGCTACCATTTTGGAAAAATCAAGTGCATTATTGGGAATGTTGATGTCTTTGAATTCGGAATACGAAGAAAGTTGGATTTGATACTGATACAGATTTCTTCGAGCTTTTCTACTTTGCTTAATCATATGATTTTCGTTAATATTCTGGGTCAAAAACCCAGTTTCTTCGCCGCTTCAGGCACGCAATTTGCCCCACAATGCACTGGTTTTTCCTATAATGGCCGCTCGTGAAAAAGGTCTATTGTTTCAGTTTTGAAGCACCAGATGAATAGTATCACAGTCAGTCGATTGTAGGCAAGTACTTACTTTGTGTTACCGCGCTGATATTGTGCGATTGCAAACAGGAACATTCCAATCAAGTTGTTCGGCATCAAGTTCATGATCTAAAACGAAGAGAATAGTTCCAGATCATTATTAGAACATGGATTCAGCAGAACTGCCAATGGACAAAGGCAGGAGAAGTGCTCAATTCAACTGGAAAGACGGAAGAGTGACCAATCGTGCTGAAATATTTCTCAATCTCGCTGGGGCATGCAAAATGCGTAACTGCATTCCACGATAGTTTCGTTTCTAAACTCCACTTCTTTATACCAAACACTCCCATCTGATGAAAAGCTTTTATTTTTTTTCACAACCTTTACTGTGACCCATAAGATGACGGTTTCCTATCGTTCATGTTGAACCTCAAAGCAAATACATTCTATTACATCAACAGAGCTCCCATCCAACGACCTATCGTGGCCGTCTAGAGCAGCCTCGTTCAAACATATCCGCCTCATTATAAATGCCTCTTTCGTGTGATGAATATCGTCAGTAACTCTTAATAGTTTGATGAATAAGCACATGCGCACTTGTCTCTTCTTTGACTACTCAACAATAACAATTTACCAACTACGGGGAAAACCAGGATCATGATAGACCAAAGGCAAGCACTGCGACTCGATGGCAATAAAGTATCATGTTTATCAGCAATAACAGGAAAAAGGCATAATATGCTGAATAACATGATAACATGATAGTGAATTGTGCAAGAGTGAAGCAGCAAAGGGGACGAATATCGATTAAAAATTAAAGCAGAAATAGAAGAACTTGCGGCACATTCGCCAAAGTCGAGTAATCGTTTGTATTAGTGTTTTTTATTTACATTTGTATTTAAATAAAATAGTTCTGTTGTTGAATGTTATCAAACGTAATAAATAGAACACAAAAAAGAAGAACTTCTCGCTACTTATACGCACTTTGTGATAAGATACAACCCACTATTCCATGCAGCGAATTTGACAATAAGAAGATAGTGGAATACTCTATAACTTAATCACAAGGAAAGGCACGCATAATCATAGAGAAACAAATGAGAAAAACAAATGAATTCAACGTACTCTAGTCGTGACGTCTTCCGCGAGAGCACGCCACTCGCCGTCTTTGTTTGTTTCCGTGCAAACGACAGCTAGTCTAGCCAATCGCAGAAGAGACAGAGCAGCGCTGTCAATCAAGTCATTCTCAAGGCAAGACTCCGTAATTGTTTCATAAAGTGAACACGCGTCGGCAAACCTTTCAAGTTTTTCAAGCACAGATGCAACGAGCTTGAAAGAAATATAAAGAGAAATATAAAATATGAACAAATTACTCAGAAATTAGTCATTTGTATTCACACGAATGGAGTGGAACCAATACGAGATATGCCACATTATAATTGACTTCAATTTAGCACAACAAAGAACGTTGTCTGATAAACCCAACACACCACTTCATTGAGTGTCAATCAAACAACTACAACAACGAAATAATCTTCTCACCAGCAACTTTTGCACGTCGCCTTGCGCAACAGCAATTTCAACTACTTTATTCAAGGACGCTTCATCGACCGTTGGTTTGGAAGGATCATGACCACGCATCTTGACCGCTGACCAAGCACTGGCAATCTCTTTAAGGAACATTGCATCTGCAGTCAGCTGTTCATTGTCCGATCCCTTCATCAGGCGATCAAAGGCCTCCACAGACGAAGAAGGAAGCCGTTCGACGCTTTGCTCCATGTTCGCATACACGCCATAGATGTCGAGCCATCTACGTAGCAGCTTAAACCGAGACAACTCTTCCTCTTGCTTTGGATGGCACCCCTCAACATCGGAGCAGAGCTGCGCTGCAACTAAGGACATATAAAAGGAAAGATCTCTGAAATTCCAGGGAAGTATTAAACAATCAGAAATTTGTGTTTGAATGCAACAGATCATATAAAATAGCAGCAACAACAACACCCATCATTTGCCTGATCATGCAATTGCTGGTGGATTTGCATTATTTATACATTGATTTGATGACATGGATCTAATTTACGCTTTGCGCATCCAATTAGGCTATAAGTACATTGAAAGCAGTGAGTTTTACGTTACGGGACTCGCGTGTAAACTGTTATGCTATTCATGTTTGACAATTTTGAATTAATATCGGCACAGGGGAGAGATGGCATCAACGACATCAAATGAAGCCACTTTAAACAACATTTTTAAACCCCAGAAGGCCGACAATACAATCGTATGACAGAGCAGATCCCCTCGTGAACGTTCACCATGTCCTCACCTCGCGCTGTTGCCAGTTGCGCAGCAGAAGAAGCAGCTTGGAACAACGCACCAGGTTCATCTGTTACCACGCCAACAGAAAAGAGCGCCGCCGACAGCAGACACCAGCTCTCTGGGGATTGGGGATGACTGTGAGCCACTCGCTTGGCAGCAGAGACAGTTCGCATGCGCAAACAATGGAGATCTCCGCTGGCTATCGATGCTGCAGCCAATAGTAACGATGCCGTCTGAAAAGGAAGAGATGAACAGCATACATGAGTCAGCCTTGAGTGGTAGCCCTTTATGCAACTTAAAATCACTTCAAATCAGAATCAACGACTTGAAAGCAATCATAATCGCAATGTTAGGCTTGAAAATCAAGTTGATAATAAGGAAGCAACATTGTGCAAAGAAAAACCTGAACAAAAAAGTTTAAAACATGCAATTTCTGTGCCAATCACTAGCTAACATCCTTTCGTGAAATGGTAGTTTACTATTCTAGTAATCGAATCAAAACAGTCATCACGAATGACGACGGATTACACGAATTAAACTGGTACAGTCAAGCCTGCATTTGTGGCCACCTCTATAGAGAAGCCATCTGAGTCTAAAGGCCACTCTTTATAACCCCAAAATGACACTAATACTTGTCATAAATTAGTAAGACAAATACGAACATTGACATTGTTTTTCTTGAGACTAAGTCTTATTTTACTTTGTAAACGTAATGTTTCTTAAGCAGGAATCTTTACAACATAAAAATGGAGAAATTATAGAGAAAGCCGCCATTTTGTGCGAAATCTCCGTATGTTTTCTCCTAATTCGATGAAGTATGCTGAGCGTGTGTTACGTCTGATGCCTGTTTCGATTTGATTTTCATCTTCGTTGAATACTTTACTTTAAATCCATGTCTGTTAAATATTCTTCCTCTTTCTATAAAATAATGCTGGTCACACAGCTTAACCCCGTGTTAAGTTGATTCTTGAAACAAGAAAAAATTCTGGTCAGAACAAATATTTTTAAATGCACACCCAAATTAATAACAAGAAGCAAATAAACTTTTTTCATTTTTTACGTTGAGCATAATTGCTTATTAAACAACAATGTTCAACGTTGTAGATTAGGCGGGATTTCATTCACGGGCAAGTAGGTCGGCGGTACTCGTGAATGCCAGCGATAACTGTCAGCCATAGCTAAAACTAATAATACCTTGGATTGATGTTTCGTCAAGGCGATCTGTGAGCACGTTAAGGCCAGCTGTGGATTAAAATCAAGAGATATAAATACTAAATAGAAATTTATTTTGATCACAATAATTTAAAAAAAAAATAGAAAAAAAGTTGATATAGTTTTGCTATCAAAATTACAAGATAAGAACTGAATGTGATTGTGGTCATCCCGTAAGCTAAAAGCTTGTCATTTTGGAGATCATTTGGTGTACTGGCGGGGAACAAATCAGCAACTAACGATAAATTGGGATAGAACAATTGGAACGATGGTACACACGACTCAGTAGCAATGCAGGCCTATCACTCATTGCTTTTATTTGTAGTTACGTGAAGTGGGGACCAATCGAGTAACAGATTATGCAGCTTGTGAAACACGGGAAATGAATGCATTTGCTGCATTACTAACTGTTTGAAATTTCCGACAGCTGAATGCACAAGAAACAGAGGAAAATTGAAGTGGTTCAAAGCGTTACTTCTTTTTGGTTTTTGGATGGTACTGCTGATCTGAACTGCGCACTCCTCTTCATTGCAGCACATTCATAAACAGACCCTTTGTCCACAAATTACGGTGAGCTACATCAGACAAGGAAACATCATTGGCCTGGTCACGGCGATATAACTCGGCAGGCTTCCATTCCAGAATGTCATGGAGGAGCTAGGAAGCGCTCTCTGCTTCGAACGAAGTGTCCGAGAAATGTTAACCTACGCTGCCGAACACAATTGATGAAGTCGATAGGGTAAGCTCGCGCAACTGGTCAAGTACGTATAACCAAGTGCGTGGCGGAGTATCGTTGCTCGTAGACCTAGCTGAGATACCGCGCATATAAATGCACCGGAGGAAACATTAGCGTCTCTAATGAACAATAGATAAAAATCATCTCGTTTTTGCTGATCTTCTTCTTTCATTCCCTGACGGTCGAACTACAAATCACCAACGAATCATAAAAACTACAGATCTTGATTGACTGGAAACATTCCTTGGATTGATCGATTTTTCTCAACTTTCTAACTTCAATTTCAAGTTATGGAGCTTTGATACGATATTTGAGGAGTGATTCAAATTTTCTTGGGAACTAACGTGAACAAGGTCTACAGTATTACAGTATTAAACCTCCTCGACTAAATATTGTTGACCACGTTCTTCAGTATTTATTCATGGTTACAAAATCAGTGACCTCACCTTGGGTTTCTTCTGAGTGTAAAGTAAATGCAAACCTAGTCGCTCCCACAAGGCACCGCGATGCGGGTATCTAAAACGAGATTATCGGTACTCAATACGAGGCAAATAGCGAGTAGTTGACGGCAAATATATTGTTAGCTGCATTGCTGAAGAACGAGCTTGGATATTGTTAATGAACTTACGATCTGATTAATCGCAGCACCGCGTTTCTTGCGAGACGATGAGAACCCTGAGGAGACATAATATCATCATCAGCATCACAATTATTGCCAACAAATTGATCATTATATTATAAAATTACAAACAAAAAGAGAGTACTAACATGTAGATAAACGAAAGTTGTTTCAAACAAAGCACATCTTTTNTAATTTTAAAATCTTAAACATAGCAATATATATAACACGAACCTTGAAACAATACTACGAAGAAATTAAAGGAAAAAATAGTATTGTGCCAGAAATGAAGTGATATTTTATTTATCATATCTACAGTATATTACAACTTAGCAGCAATGCTGTAAAAGTTCCTTCTTTTATGTAACTAGTTACAAGTACAAGTGCTTTTTGAAAAATGTAATTAATTCCAATTAAAATTACCTTTTCACAAATGTAACTAGTTACAAGTAGAAGCTATTGCTTTTCAAAAAGGAACTTCTGAGTAAAAGTTCCAAGTTCCAAAGTGCGTTATCCAACACGTGAGCGAGATTATGGCAAACAAAATTTTAATGAAAGTAAAACAAAAAAAATGTTCATAACGACATTTATTTTAATTAATCAACAGACCCGTACACGATCTGCCAATAGTTGTTAAAAGTCGAAAGAACGTGACAATCAATCAATCATAGATATTGGGATGCTCATTGGAAAAGCAATTTACGATCACAAATCACTAGATTCAAACAGTAAAAAGGAACTTTTGCTGTTCACAAGGCAGAATGTACTCGTTCCTTTACTTTTGTAACTAATTACACAAAAAGTTACATGCTGCAAAAAGGAATTTAATTACACCTAAAGTTCCTTCAAATGTAACTAGTTACTTGTAATTAGTTACATTTGTAACGAGTACTCACAGCTCTGCTTAGCAGTAAACTATTCTAGGCTCTACATTATGTTAGTGCTGTTATATCACTCTCTGAAATAAATTTACGTCAAGAGAAGAGACAACGCGAGATCAACAGACAGATTCTTAAACCAACGTTCATCTCTCATTCCAGATTCCGACAACCAGAGCGCAGATTACACTGAAGCAATACTACAGCAGTTGACATAAATTACGCATAATTATAGATATTGGATGACGACACAACAAGTGCAAGCTATCTTACATGTATTCGCCTGTCATTGATGTTTTACTGACGATGGATAAATCAAATTAAATCAATAGAATTACTTCACTGCAGCTACTTTACAGCTGACAACTTACCCGTTGTAAATGATACGCATAGTGAAGAAGACATGTCTCCATGACGACGGATGCCTTGACTACAAACCAAGAACAATAATGGATGAATACAAGATGATCGCATCACAGCTGAGCTCCAATAACAAACGAGGCTAAATCTTACTGTGGATCATGATAATACGAGGCTGGTGACGGACTAAGAGTACAACCATCCTCTTATATAATCAATCTGTATTAATTAAATGACCATTATTTTCTGTCAAGTAGCGATTTCCTTATTCAGCAGTTGCAAAGGGCTGTGTTGACTATAGCTTATGCTTTAACGTACGAGTGGAGAGCGCGTAGTGACCGACGCATGTGGTCAGTGTGAACTTGATGACGTCATTCTGTAGCCACTCTCACTCCCGTCTGTACTTCGTCGTTACCTAGCTCTAAATACGTTCCTGCTGGTTCCTCGGTCAACTGCGCTTTTCAGAGAAAGTTCTGAAGGTGGCATTCCTACCGTGAAGATCACCCTTCTGTGTTTAGGGTCAGCAGAGTTTTGGCTCGCCCAAGCTTCAAAACTGCATACAACCTCAACCAATCAAACTGCAAGGCTTGCTGTTACATTTGCCTTCAGAGTTTGGATTCTCTGCATGGAGTAATATATCTACTTTTGTACTTTTCCGTTCGTTTACACGTTTGTCTCGGACCATTTCATTTGCGAACTCATGTGCACGTTTGTTGATATTTGGCTGGATCGCACGTTTCTGACTTTCATGCCAGTAGCACTAGTACTGTCTAGTCATGCTATGAGCATCACACGGGCTATTTTTGAGACCGGCGAGAGCTCTGTAGCCTCCTGCTTCCCCTCAACTGTCTAGCTGCATATCTTGCTTACTGTGTATTTACCCACGTCATCAGCAGTGTTTTATCAAATTCGCAGCTTTGCAACCTTCAGTTTATCGATAATTCAATGCTTTCTTGTTACCGTATCGATACGATATTTCGTGTATTTGTAGCGCGATCATTTTTGGAAGGCGAATAAGCGATATAACATCTAATGCAAGATTGCAAAGGAAACGGCAATGTGGTGAACTCGTGACGTCCATTAAAGCCACATGGTCATAGACAAGATATGACATTTGATAGTATGACCTATACCTTCTTGCGACAATTTGTCAAGTTCATCGAGAGCAGCCATAGCAAGCTGATGGTCGCCAGTCAGGATTCCAATCGAGGCTAGTGCCATCATGGAGCGAGGCTCTGGATTCGAGGATTCCGAGGAACTGAAGTAAGAATGATAATTTTTGGTTAGAATGTAGGATCTAGCATTTGTAAGATTGCTAGAATCTATTAACTATGATTTCCTGCTTTAGAATGAAATCAGCAAGGTGTCCATTACAGGTGTATCATATTGCACTGCTGGTAAAATGGCAGAAAGAGCTGCAGAAGGCATCTACAACAGATATATACAATGAGCCTAGCTGACATTGTCATCAGGAGAAGATCATACCATGGCCGTGGATGTCACAGACCAATGTCGACAAACATAGTGCTTGGTATACTGATTACTGTATCTCGAATACCATATAAAGTGAAATCGGATTGATCAGATACAGTGGAAATAATAGTCTTATATGATGACATTCGTAGGTTGGCAAGATGTAGCCATTGATTGTATCGGGTAGGCATCGGAGCGGAGTGAATCGGTACCGGATAGCCTGTTGACTACATTGCTCCGCTGCCATCCGATATGACTCCATTCCGATAATGTTTTCTAGCAAAGTATTTATCATCTCGGTATTATCATCATGATTTTCCAGTCAAAAATCGTGATAATAAGCGAGTTGTGATATTAAGCGGGTTAAAATAGTTGATTCTGACAGAGCTTGGTTCGTAAAGTGAAGTGATATTAAGCGGGGTGATATTAACGGGGTTACACTGTACTGTATAAAGGTTCCTTTTCGGAGTTCTTTCAGTATGAAAGAAACTCGAACAAGATCCGTAGAAGAAATTGCTTACCTCGTGAACAGATGTTGCTTGGCAACGTCGATGTTTCCGCTTGCGTATGCAGCCATTCCCATAGAGGCATGGATTGCAGATTCCTGCTTGTCCGTTGTGGCCTGAGACAACGCGGTTTCGTAAGCTGAAAAAAATGAATCGACGACGAAAACGATCAAAAGAAAGACACTTGGTGAAATACAAGTGACATTAGATAGATAGATATATTTATTTTGATCACATTAACTGTAAAACAACATACAAGAGAGAAAATTAATTAAGTAATTAAAAGAAGGAGAATTGTTACAGCATCTAAAAACAATTCGCAGCAGCAAATTTGTGAGGGCTACAGTGAAGCCTGTATACCACTGAAGGGATATGTGCAAAGTGGTCTCTTAACACAAGTGGTCGTGTAACATAGGTAAATTGTATTTCCTTTAAGAGGCTATTTAAAGATGGTCAATTGGTCACTTACAACAGACGGTCGCTAAGAAAGGTTGGACTGCATTTTGTTACCCAACCATCTGGCTGTCGTTAGCATTCNCTGTAGCTAAATGAACTCTGGCTTTCACAAAAATTGATTTCACAAAGGTCTTACTAAACTTAGCTAAGTACTTGATTGATTTCTAGAAACCTTATTTCAAATTGGTATAATATTATGATGGCCAATCAACAAGACGATTTGAACCAGTGCAGTTCCATCAAATTCCATGCATCCTTCGGTCTTGAGTCCGGCATGACAATGAAGGAAAGACACATGTCCAGTATAAACTTCATTTCCCATAAAATTTCAACCATGTGCTATATCGAGAAATTACTTTAGCAAAGAAAAATGTATAAATAATAAAACTAGAAAGAAAAATGAAGTAGTAAACATTTCTTTTGTAATTACAACACATGTTTAAATTATCAAATAACTGTTAATTATCATAATTATCATTTCATTAATGTACGAAAATTAACAGAACTTAATTTGTCATTTTAAGGTACTGTTTTAGAACAAGAAAGAACATTCTGATTTATTTAGGAACACATACACAACGATCTCTAGGCGCGCGAGGCATTATGGGATACCTAAGACCACCGCTGACTACATGACACAGTTACACAACCATGAGTTAAAAACACGCTGTTATCTCGTACAGTAGCATGTACTAAATTCTACAAAATTCCTAACGAAATGAGTCTCAACAGATGAAACCATCAGCTGAAGTCAATGAAAACCTGAACGATGCGCATCATCGAGCATGTCTGAACGTCAATTGATGCGCACGGCTGACTCGCTTACATCCGGCCTCTTTTCAGTAACAACGGAAATCGGAAAATCGGAAATCGGAAATCGCACAACTTTCTTAAATCTGTACAGCGCGAACGAAAGTTAGATTCCCGAAAGGTGACTTGCTGACCGCATCGAAACAATTACTGGCTGCGACTGTCGCGTGAAGATTTGGACCGTTTTAGCAGCAAGTTAGCTAAATCGATTAGAAATAGCGGTACATTCTGTTTACATTTCGTGGCTTTCAATCCATAATTAGTCTCAGTATTAAAATGGACTTGTCTTCTTTTTAAACAAGCACAGCTTGATGATGAAAATCAAATGATTCGTTTGATTAGCGCATCGGAGAAACACACAACTAGGAAGGGTTGAATGACGCGTGTCATGTGGCCCGTTGCCAAGGAGATATTCCCAGCAAATCAGACGAAGACATGAAGTAGCGTTGGTAGATGCGCACCGGTGGTCAGTTTAGGAGAAGAGCGAACGTTTTGACTTCACAGGATCGAGCCATTAATCCTGTTGTAATCAATTTGCGCGTAGCAGAAAGCCGAGATTAGCCGTTTCCAAAGGGTTAGCCGCAAACCCTGTCCTCGCGTATGACCGCATTAGTTCCAAAGACAAACACGCCGATGGCGGCCATTCGTCAGGCACGCGTGAACCCGCCCGACGTGTGCACCAATTATATGAGCAGGTGAGAGGACGCACATTCCAACCCGCGTCTCGTCATAACTCACCAACCGCATCTTTATCACAATCAGGACGATGGAAAGACGAGCTGCGACGCCATCGACACATATAGTAGCGATATGAGATGAGAAAATGACACTGTTACTTGGCCCGCAGCAACATACACCCCGGAATGTGGTCGTTCTTTCTGGACATCAGTGGTCAACCTTGCAACTACATGTGACAACCATTAGACCACTGCATTGATGAAGCTGCGCAAGTTTACGATCGGGCGCGGTCATGCTGTGCGTCCGCACGCGTCGTCTTAATCGCTGGCGTTGTGCTAGCGACCGCAGTAAATTGTGAGAGCTCAGTCGTAGTCAACGCGTTTCGAGGGCTACGATTGTATTACGCAACGTGTCCCCGATGGGAGCCAACGCTTCTCCCCCCACTTCCTGTTCACCGCCGAACAACCTAAAAGGCGCGCCCAAGCCAACAGGACGGTCCCAATTGTCCAAAGAGATCATCTATGCTTAATATGTCGGATTATAATAAGACGTATGCTGATCAGCTGGAGAGTAAGGCAATAGAACTATGCCAAGATTAATAAAACGCCGTCATGTTCATAGAATAGGACATACACAATAGGCGAAGGGAACCATGTTGGCGTAAGGAAATGCCAAAGAACAAAACATAGAAGAAACAGTTCACCGGGAGAGAGAGAGAGATAGAAACAAACGGCGAAGGAGCACCATTGGTCCAGTAACGGTTCGCGTAAATACAACAGCTCTCATTGGACACAACTGTTGAGGTTCAAGCGCACAGTGCTAACCAAGAGGTTGTAGTTTGGCATTCTAAAACAGCAGCCAATAGCAACAACTAGAGGCGTATAGCGAAAGGTAGGAGATATACAATACAAAATCGCATTTCTCAAATGTTATACAATTCTTTCTATAATCAATGAATAATTAAATACTCAATAATTCCTCCTTAAGTAGAAAAATGAGAAAAGCATGATACTTTTGTGCATAAAGGCACAGTTTATTAGTTGAAGAACATTGGGTAGCTCATGGTATGATCTCGGTTACAAACTAACCAAGTATGACAGTGACGCGAGAACAGAAGCAGCGGCAGAGTGTAACGTTACAAGGACTATGGAGTAACGATCAAATGATAAGATGGTTTGTTGATAACAACCCATGATGTCTGCCATGCAGTGTAACACTGTCTCAAGCACGAGCTTCATTGGACATAACGGCAAGCAAGCGAAGCGTAACCGATCGATCGGCATATTCAAAGCAGCGCAGATCTCCTTCTTTCACGGACACTGATTAAGACAATTGCAAAAGATAAATGACAGCTGTCAATATTATTTTTGACACACAAAACAGAGGACATTTTATCTAGATGAAAGCTGGTGAATGACAAATGCGGCAATTTGTTGGTGTGGTATTGCGATATGATTTGACGGCGTGGTGGCAGATAGCAGCTTAGAATCGGCTCGGTGAAGAGAAAGGACAACAGCCTGCGTGGGATGGATTACATTTGGCAAACAACAGTGCGATGGAGTTTAGACAATCGGTCACTGTAACATATTGCGACTACAGCAGAGTCAATTGTAACCCTTCAGGGTCCGATGAAGTAAAGAAGACCACGCGAGACCACGCGAGATCTTCCAACGTGCGGGAATCGTGGGCAGCTCCTGTCTATTTGTTAGATTGCGTTCCTGTGGGGTCAAATATGCGGGTTGAAACAGAACTGAGCTCGGTGACCGTGGACACAATTCAGCGCAGCAAACAGCTGATCCCACAATCGACATAAGAATCAAACAGGCATTTTAAAACACATTCACACAGCATCCGACCGGGAGGTAGTCGTATTATCAATTGACCCCGCATTGAAAACTTCACAATTTGAAGCTGAGAGTTTGAGCACTTTGGAGTGGGTTGTTTTCTACGCTTCCTTTGAGCGAACAGTAAACGCTGAACTTGACATTATGTCCTGGATCGCAGACGAGGACCGACTCAAATAAATCAAAGTTACTCATTCACAACGCAAATCAATTGCGCCAACAGCCGTCATAAGTGAAAGCCAGGGGATCTAGTTGTAGGCGACAGAATTGTGCTACTGTAGCAAAACAAAGCCCACTTGCACACACCAACGTCGAAAACAGCCACCGCTATACGCTATGAGAGAAAATAAGGCAACTCCGAGACTGAGAAAACGTCAGTCGTGTCGTCAGCCTCAACTGTCACTCGCTCATTCTCTCCTCAACGTTCATACGGCGGGCGAGCGCGTCGTTGGGGATCTAGCGGCGAGATGAAAGAAACCCACAGGCCAGTCAAATTGACGCTCTAACTGGATGCGGTTAATTGACATCTAAATCCGAAGTGGAAATCATTTCATGATATCCTGTCTTAATGTTCTTAGCGTTGGAGTAAGTGACAGCGTGAGGTCGGCAATTGCCAACATACAAGCGACGATAATTCGCCAAACGGCCGACCAGCAAAGACTCCGGAGCAATCCGCCGGAAAGATGCAACTGCTTAAACGACTCAAGGTCCTATCCAATTAGAATTTGACGCGTATCAAACGACGCTATAACAAGGAATCACAACACGAAGACCCCTGTAGACACGCCCCTTCTTCACAAACACAAGCAATTAATAGGGGGCAAATTGAGTGGTAAGGGTTAATGACGAGGCCATACGCTGTCTACATCAGCACGTTGAGCGGTCCCCCTTTGACGATTACTCAAACGCAAGCACCAGAGCATGGCATGATTGGCATCGCAATGACGCATGGGATGTCTCTCGTCATCGCCACCAGAGGAAAATTAAAAAACGACCAAGATCTCGCAACATAAACAATTTAAAGAAAATATCATGTCACAGATACAGGTTGATATATCTGTTTTGTACTGTTGACGCCAAGAGAGAATTTTCAAGGGTTTCTTTTGTTGGTTGCAGTTGAACCTAGAAGCTTATTATAAGAAGGCACCTATATGTCTGCATGTACTCCACTTTTGCAGCTGAGAATGGCGGAATGATGTAAATAGAATCAGACGAAATCACTCTCATCAAAACCAATAATAAAACACAACGATACATCATTGGTTCGCAGGCAGATCGAAGAAGAGCAAAAATCAGGCAAAAATGGCGCGAGAAAATCACCTTGGCGACGCAGCCCATATTAGCAGCGCGTCAGTGTTTACAAACAATGGAAGGACGGTAACAACGCTCGAATAGATGACACACTTAGTAATGAAATATTAACGAGATGTCTGAATTCATTCGACCAGAGACAGAGAGCGGCAAAGCAGAGACAACGTATAAGCAAATAGCCGATGCATGGACGGGGGTTCCATTCAATCAAGTATCAGACAAGGGGGTATGAGGTGTAATCAGCATCAAATTCCTCGCAGGCAGAAGGCCTCCTCATGCGCCTATCCAACGGTCGATGCGATAAGCGTTGATAATGTGTAACGAAGAAAAGGAATGATAATTACCCGACTATCACAGGATGACTATACAATAATGAGTTGCCATTGACGACGATACCCGTCATTGATGGGATAAAGCCACCAATAAGACGCAGAACACAGCACCACATTGAGTGACGTCATTGTTACACCTGACACTCAAAACGTTGATCGTCAGTGGTCTGGACGTCTGAACAGAGAGAGAGAGAGAGAGAGAAAGAGAGAGAGGCGCTGTGGATCGAGAAGGCATTCCAAGGAAGATCGACAACGGACACGAAGAAGGAAAGAAACCTGAAGACAAAGTCAGCAGCATTATATTCAACAGTTGAAGGTATCATTAGTTGATAATTCTTTTGAGTAAGTAGGCAGTGAGCTGGTTAGCAATGTGAAACACTTGGCGTTCATTGACTGATATTAGTTAATGTCCCTAGGTCGGTGCACTAATCGATGTATTTACTGGGAAGAGAAACCAGGCAACACACAGCGCTATCTACTCCCGTTATCTTGAACAGATTCGCAACTTCCTTTCAATTTCGCAATCAGTCGATACAATTACACAGACGTCGCCAACAGGAGTTTTCCGCGCTCTCTTCAAAAACATTTCAAAATGATTGCTTTTGTGTGATGAATTCTGCAGTTCTTACTTCAGTGGAAAATAAGGCGCTTCTGATAGTTTTTGGGCTAAACACAGAAAAGGAATACGCAAAACGGGGCAGGGAATCAAGTTTAACGCAGCAACGGGAACGCTCGCTACAATCGTTCATCGATCGTACGAATTCTATAGCGATGCAGGCGACGGAGTGAAAATTATCAACAACTCAGGAAATGGTTCATTAGCTAATACATGCCCGACAAGCGTCTAAGCGAAGTCGCAACTATTTGAAAAATTAGGTAACGCCACCAATGTTCTTCCGGATTAGTTGAGCGCAAAGACAAGGAGACGCAACAGGAGATCTGACGAAAGGGGATGCGCGCATAAGAGGTAAATCAGGCTTAAATTGCAGGCCAAGCGAGTTCTATCCGAGCACAAGAGGCGTGATCTAGCAACAGAAAATCAATGTTCCACTAAGCCAGAAAAAGAAAGATGGCGAGCGTCTTGTTTTCGATTAGGAGAGCGCACTGATATCATAGGAAGGCACTTTAGAGAAGTTATCCTGTTCCAAGCGTCACATTTGTATGAAACAACACTGCAAAGAGTGATTTACTGTAGGCGGAATTCTTCCAGAGGAATCCCCGACGAAACTACCATTGAAAAATTCACATACCCATTCGGCTACATCGAACAGCAAGGTAATGCAGGTGTCGCATTAAAGGGATTGTCGCAGGGGGACAATGGGTGCTGGGCGTTGTTTGACGCGCGATGTAACCGCGGCAGCTGTTTTCGTACCCGTCCCGCGGGAAGCAAGCCACCCCCCGCGGAACAGCGGAGAGGAACACAAACCCGGGAAACACAATCGCCACTTAAAACGATGATTACTTAATTCAACGCATCATAACAACAGCGACGTTAACGAATGTAGCTTCGTCAACAAGGAACTAATTAATCAACAACCAATGACTGTGCGATCTAAGCGCCTCAGGCCGAAGCACAGTGAAACGGGAGAGTAGCAGGACAGCCGACAGGTAACAGTCAATCGTAAAATGTTTACTGGTGCACAACTGCGATCGGACGGACGATACAATGGCAAACGACGAGACTGGAAGCTATGGAAACCTGCCGTTGTCTTTGTGAAAAATCTTGAAACTTGTAAATCAAAAACTAAATTTATAAGTTTTGATCTGAGACATTTCCTTTAACAAACCGGTCGCCAATACACCACAATGTTTAACTCATCGAAGGGCCAACACATCTCTTAAAACACGACTACATATTCAGAAGATGCCATATACACATATGTAGGGGGAAATCAATGGCTTGCGAAGGGTTAAACTAGTATAGCCGAACTCTTTTAATATGCTTATCTGATGCAAGAAACAGTGTTGTGTTATAAGCATAGTTGTTTCTACACAAACACCGAGTTGGAAATCGGGCACGGCGATGCATATCGGTGGAGACTACAACCGATCATTGGCTGTTACGAAGAGCTTAACCGAGTGTGATTGGCTAAATATAAATATTTAAGTAGAACGCTGGTAGAAAAGGCGAGAAAAGGAGGCGGGTACAATGCAGAGCTAGGCACATGCGATTTCCAAGACGACAGAGAGTAGACTGCTTTGTAAGAACAAGCTACCAGCCAGACATACACCAGGTAAAACGCAATGGTAGGCAACGGGCGAAGGAGAGAAATCAGACTGAGAAAAGGTAATACGAAAGAACCTTCTCTGAAATCAATTTGATTAGATTTGTATAATTATGTACACATACGGATTTCAAAGTTTACGTCATCCGATTATCCTCAATTCGATATTTGTCTTTGGCCTCGTTAAAATACCGTCTAACATAATATTAGGAAGTTCGATCAATTTGTTCTCGTCTCATCATGCTTCCAACATAGAAAGTCAATGTACAACATCGCTTCACGTTGTTAGCAACATATAGTCCATCAATTAACACAGGAAGGGCGAAGAAAATACAAATACGCGTGTACCGCAGTGTCGGATAGCAGGAATGTTTCGAGGTCTAGTTGGACAATTGCCAAAGCACCAATGTCGGTATATCACTAATCTAATAACAACATGATAAAATCAATGATCAATATTTTTAAATGCAAATAATAATGAACATACGCTAACGAAAACAATAACATTTTCTCCATTGCAAGTATTTGAAAGGTGTTGTTGTTGCTGTTGGATTTGTGACTACAATGCATGGTTTACAGCAACTGCATTGATTCGGTACATTTCCATTGATAAGGTAGCACGTACGGGAGGGGATTGGCCCACTAGGTACTGAAGCGAGTGGTACGTCTTCCGGTGGAGTAGCCCGTCATCTCATAATTGAAAACCAGANACAATGAAGCAGTCCAGTCCAGTTAATTAGATTTCCACGAGGAAGGATTAATCTTACTTGATAAAGTAAAATTACGAGAAAGTAGAGACCATTGACAATGAAATAAGCAGTAGCTGGCTTCCGACATTACCATATACCTCATAATACGCAGTTACGTATGAACATCGCTTAGAAGCAAACCATGTATGCGCAAAATTAAGGATAGTCATACATTGAACCGAAGTCGGATATATTGAAACTCCATTTATATGTAAACATTCTGCTTAAGCATAATTATAACAAGGCATTTAATAGCGCGGCAGGTTGTAGATCCTCTTATTTGAAATATCGCATAAAACGGAATCCAATTAACATATTCAATAGCATTTCATAATTGTTCTCTTAGGTGATACTGCGATGGATACGGGCGGCTACAATTCGCCACCGCAGATGGTCTCACCCGAGACGAAGCCACCTCGTGCCCCGAAATGTGCCCGATGCCGCAACCACGGTGTCGTGTCTTGGCTGAAGGGACATAAGCGGTTCTGCAAGTGGCGCGACTGCCGTTGCAGCAAGTGCGTGTTGATCTCAGAGCGACAGCGCGTCATGGCAGCTCAGGTGGCACTGCGAAGGCAACAGGCGCAAGAGGAGTACTCGCAAGAGAGCAAATTACATGTTAATCTCGACAGCCTCGTACGCGCATCAGGAGATGACAGACGAGACTATCTCAAGAGAGCCACGACTATGCTACCAGGTAAGACCCGAAAGCACTAGACGATAGATCACTCCGTCGCTGTCAGGTTTAGAATGAGCTCAGTTGCCGAGAGAACGGCAGACGTCTCCGTTCAAAGATTCATTATCCTAGAATGCAAGCCTAGCAGTAATTTACATAATAATTCGATAAATTCATCACATCCAGTTGACAACCATCTAGCACTACAGCTTACCGTCATAACGAAGGAAGCTTGTAAACAATACAAAATCAATGGCAGCGATTTCGCTTGCGGCGGAGTGGACAGACCAGCAGAGAGAGAGTGAGAGAGAGATTAAATTAATGCCATCAGCGTGTGTTGTCACTTGAGAGAATCCACTTTCAATGTTCAAGAACAACATCAAGCAATTAGCCAGACCGTTGCATCTTGATCAGCGGAATTAAAATAGGGCGATGATAATGACGATGATGGAAGGGTAACTGTACAGGGCCCATCAGCACATAACAAACCAGGAGCAACAGTGAACGCCCATCGACACAATAAAATTTATCAGGAGATCAAAAATAGTGACCATTATACAGAGGGGTGGTCGCTTACAACAGGTGAATCATGTTATCGTATGCAAGTGATCATACTAATCATTCATTGCGTTGTTTTCAGGCAAGAGCATCACGCAGTCACAACAACAACCACTTACGTTTAAACCGGACCTCATCACAAGCCATTTAAACAGCGTGGCAACATCGTCGAGCTCCGTCTCCGCTAATAACCAAGCTGGACCAAGAAACCAAGCACCATACAATTGCAACAAGGTGAAAATGCTCGTCTCTGAACGGGAGCCTCTAGATATGCTGGCAAAGATGTTCCCCTATTTGGACCTGCACGTGCTGCGATCGGTGCTACGTCATTGCCATGGCGACGTACACAAGGCCATCGACATCCTATCACCAAACACAATGACGCGGGCAGGCAGCGCCTTTAAGCAGACTGCAAGGCATGATGGTCTAATACGACGAGGTGGACAATGTGACTGCGGTAGGAACTGCGAGGTTAACACCCCAGGAGAGGTCACAAGACGTGATGTCATCAATGGCCCATTGCGAGTGCCAATGGCGATGGCCGACCCTCCGCGACACAGCTACATGACCTATCTAATGACACTGAGCGAGCTGAGTAGGAAAAGGACGCAGGGGCGTCTGGAAGGACAGCAATCGCCTGCGCAACACTACGCAACGTGCAACAAGCAACTGTCACCGACCAGCAACACGAGGGATGCAATGAACTGCGACGTATGTCACGCAACGGCTCAAACCGCCTGCGGGAGGAAACCAGGCGACCAGGGCGCAGGGATGTGCGTCTACAAGACAATGTGAGGCCGAGAAAGGAGGCTGGGGACACAACTCACTTGTTGCTAAGCAACGCGAAGATAGGTGCCGCACGGGCACTGCGCTCTCACAGCAATCGCAAACGCTATCACGTACGCACGCAAATCACACACCCACGCACTCTGTCGAAAGACACCAGCTGTACATTACAGACAATTATATTGTTTTGAGAAATAAATACAAGAAACACATAACAAATGATGTCAGATCAATTATCTACTCTATTGAAAAATAACACGGAAACAACAACAACAACAACAACAACAACAGCGATAATTAATCATAAACGATATCGCGGATCACTCGTCAGAGTACAACGGGAAACAATCATTCTAGGCCAATCCATATCTCATCTTGAGGAGACAGCTCAGTGACATCTGACTTCAAACTCACTCATTATAATAGAAGCGCATTAAATGTGTTAGCTTTTATTAGCTGTACTTTACGAATGCACGAGCCGTTGCCATACTATTATGAAGCTGCTATAAATCTTCCGGCTCAAGACTGTTGATCTGGTAAACGGCCATGGAGAAGAGAGTTGAGTAATATCACATTGGAGCACACGTGAGCGCCTCGATTCGCGTCGACAAGAGGCTCTAAAGCGCTGTAAGATTGGTAGTCGATGTGACGAAATGGTTACCACTCAAAACTATCAAAAATATGTAACACCACTAGAGTTTATATTTGAAATGTTTGAGACGTTTTCAATCATAACTATCGAATGAATTCTTGACTTGTCTGAATTCTTCCAGTGTCACCTGTGATAAAGGCCCATTTCCAGTTATGCGAATTCGCAAATCGCATGACTGGCAATGGGTCATTTCCGAATTCGCATAACTTGAAATGGGCCTTAAGCGATCACCCGAGTCAAAAACCACTCCTTATTGGCTCCTTCAGGGTGGTCGCTTAAGACAGGTTTGATTGAATGTTATACTATGATATCATCCAATGCAGATGTGTTAGCAGACCATCTTTACTTAACCATTAAAAGAGATTGAAACAATACAATTTACCTGCTTCAAGAGACCACCTGGGTAAAGAGACCACTTTTCATTGATCTCTTGAGTGGTCGCGTAAACAGGTCTGACTGCACTGTTTGTCACGTTCCTATCTATCTTGTATTATTAATAGTATAACATTACAGTGAAGTACGTGAAAGCCATCTACTTAATTTATAACTCCTCACACAATACATATAGCCACTCCTATAGCGTATTTCCACTGAAGCGATTGCGGCTGTTATTCTACAGCAGAATGTGAAGGAGTGCTATGCAGAACGTGTTACCTTGGTAGCTGTCCACAAATGATCCTGACTTGAAAAGGGTTAATGCAAATCCACACATGTCTGAGACGTTTTCAAGCTGGCCACATCGCTGATAAGATTCTAGTGAGCTATGAAAGTCACCTAGTTCTCTGAAACAGCAACAGATCAAATAGATGACAATGTCAACAAGGAACACAATCAAACCGGTCACGCATTCATTTGGAGGACGAAAGAAGGAAGCGCTAGTGCGATATTCAGCACAAGAGAAAACAGTTCCTACCTCTCTGCTCTAGCAAGATTAACGGCTGCGTAGTTCTTGAGTTCATATGCCTTGATGCCATCATGTTGCATCTCCATGGCACTGCAAAGAGAACATAAATTCAATAAATTGTAATTGCATAAAACTCTAACTGATCACTCCCGTGAATGGAAATCATGCAAGCATCCAAGATAGATTGCCCCTGGCATACATGACCTAGTATATTTCCTATGACAGACACCCGTGGTGACTTTCAAGGTCTCTAGAGAAGTTTATGCAAACAACGCAGCGAACACAGCTAAATTTGATGCATGTAAGTGGATAATTCGTACGTTGAAAATGGTGATTCCAATATGAGTTTGGTTCTCAAATTCAGTTGCATGTTAAGCGGGTTGCAATAGCGGATATGCACTACGACAGTGCATATGTGTACAAGCTGGACCCATTCTCTTGTGCAGAAGGTGAAGCAAAACGATATCGTGATTTGCAACTTATGGAGCAACAGGAAATCCAGCAAATTTCGGGCAACAGGAGCAATCCGCCATGCGCAGTTCTAATGCATTTCGATATTTAAGTAAGCTGACCTCTGTCGCAGGTGAAGAGGCCAGGAAATTGCTTTGTTTGAAGTGCAATCAGCCATTCTGATACGAATGATGATAAATGCCAGGAATTGTTTTGGAGGTCAAAACAGTCAATTTCAACTAAAAATCACGAACTTTAAAAACCTTCCATCTATCCCGACAATCAATAGGACTGGGATTTGCCAATTACAGCAGTTTATGATACCTTTGGTAGGCAGCTTTTGACGTCTTGCATAAGTTTGAATGTTCTGAAAGAATTCCAAGCATGTTGCGACCACATGGATCATGTGGGTTACGGTCTACAAGACAATAAGTGTAGGAACCCAATCAGATTCTCAAGCAGTATAGACAATAGACATATCAACTCAGTTAATACAGTACAACCCGTTTAAGCGCAAATCAAATAAGCGAAAAACCCGTTTATCTGCAAACAATTTGCTATGTACCGAATTAATGCGTACAGTACAAACTCTCTTAACCGATTCCTGATAAGTGAAATTCCGGATAAGAGCAACGGATATCGTTGGCAAATTACTATTGCGCTTTTAAGCGGGTTACACTGTATCATGATCTGCCTATTGCCACTACGGCAAAAGAAGTATCACTGCTTCAATCACCTCTTTCAATCAGCTTCATATAACTCCATGTTAAATTATATGTAACCTTGCTAATATCATTATGGCTTTTTAGCCAGATCGTGGTAATAAGCGAGAAATGATGAATTATGATTCTAATTGAGCTTGGTTTCAAAACTGATATGATACTTAGCGGGTTGTGACATTAACAGAGTTACAGTAATATTAACAGGGCTGGTTATACTGTACAGTGAAACCTGTCTATAACGATTACCCTTGGGACCTGAAGAATAGGACCTTCTAGACAGGTGGCCTTTCTGTCCAGGTTGATTTCTATGGAAAGCATCGTTTTGGGGTTGTGAAGAGTGGTCTTTATACACAGGTGGTTGCTCTATAGAGGTGGCCGCTAATACAGGTTTGACTGTATCATGAAACGCAGAGATTGCTATGACACACATTAACTGGAATGAAAGTTACAGTGGAATATAATTAGTCTGTTCTATCTTCTTTTGATGGTGCACACTTACCACAGTACTTTTGAATTGCTACAAATGAGTTGAGTACGGCATGACGGCATTCACGTGGTAGATGACTAAGATCAGGGAGTGGCTGTCCAGCAACCACGCCCAGTTCAGACGAAAGGAGCATTGTGCACACTGCATTAGCATAACCAATGTGCCCCTCAACCTAAAAATACAGAACACCAAAAGCTATCAGCATAAGTGGAAATCTGTCAGATACATATAACATATATCAAAAGGATAAACAGAAACAGGTATGAAATATATTTTAACATCAATATTTCAAACATTTAAAATTCAACTGTTTAGCACAAACCATGTACAGCGCAAGAGATGTAACCTCAAAAAATTGTAGACGAAAAAAGTGATCTGTTTATTTGTTGTCACAGCGGGACAAGGTGGCTTCACAGCCGGACACACTGCATGTGACCTGACTTATTACATCAACACTGTCTAAACAAAGCATTTCATGTTGCCCTTCCATCTTCCTGTCCCAAATATTATGCATTATTTGATGACTCACACCGCCAAACAGATATATTGGGTATATAATTACTTCAATTCAGTGAGTGGGGCTGATGCTAAGTTTAACACACGTAGTTAACAGCTGTCACACATAGTCACCGGTATCATGAATGACCAGCCAAGGGAATAAAGTGAAACCTGTCTATAATGGTCAACTTCGGGACCCGAGGAAATGACCTTTATAGACAGGTGGCCATTCTTTCCAGGTAGATTTCTACTATAGAAAGTATCATTTTGTGATTATGAAGAGTGGCCTTTATACACAGGTGGTTGCTCTATAGAGGTTACCGCTAACACAGGTTTGACTGTAATTAAAAGTGGTCTCTTAGCCATCCGAATAGATTTTTTACCACAGATGGTCACTCTAGACAGGTGGTCAGGAAGACACTTGCATACACACTATGTACCTTTGAGCCAAGTTCAGTTGAATGTCTGAAGAGATCCATTGAGTCAATATCACCAATGATCTCGGCAATTGATGCCTATCAGTAGAGAAGTAATGCAACATGAGATTGCCAATAATAAAACAAAAGCTTCCCTCAATGAGTAGAGTGATACTCCCAGCTTCCTTCACTATTTGCTAAACCATCTTCCGTAATTCTTGGCAATGAATGACTAATTGTTTCTTAATTGTTAAGCAAAAAATCAAGTAATCTTTCACTCATGCAGCTTTCTTTATCGTTTGGTTTTCTAAAAATAAGAGCATTTGTCCACATTAAGTCTTTAGAATTACGGCTATTTTTGTGGAACTAATAGATCAAGGCACGTTTCCTACTGGCCTTAAAAATAACGAAGTGGATATACGCCCGGTAACCAGAATACTTGTTTCTACCGCTATTCGTCCAGCAATTGTTCTGTGCATGTGCCAAACGAAAAACAGCATGAAACCAAATCCCCAATCATTCAATCAGTAAAGGAGACGAGAAGTCAAGAACACAGATGTTATGTGGCGGCGTCCCTTTTATGAAATTACTGTTAATGATAACTGGAGTCATTCCATGATTTAAAACTTACCGTCCCAAATGCAGAGAATAATAGCTTATGATAAATATGCAGCAAGTTGGCATTTTACACCAACCCAAATGTGCAGAGTGACACTGTCACAGTAGAACTCAAGCAGCAGCATCCAAATCATGCTATTCAAGTCCTATAAAGATAATAAAGTCCTCTTGCACACACGATTCATATTCCAGCTATTATAGCCGTACGTCTCTTAAAACAACTTTGAAATGACTGCTTTTTATGTTGTGCAATGCGCACAAACTCCACAACTAATCTGCAAATTCCCGTCCACGCAAGTATCTGATTTAACTAATTTTAATGCATCTTTGATTATTTGTAGAAGAATCTGTGTGAGTTTATCTGTGCACCATCTGCACATTCTCAAAGTTAACATTTCTGTTCTATGAGCAAAAACAAAACACAGAATGCAAACTGGCATAACACCAAGTCTGACGTTTGTCATATTATTTTTCGCTTCATGCAGAACAATCACCGGATGAATAGCGTCAGTAACAAGTATTCTGGCTACTGGACGAAGATATCCCCTTTGTAAAATAAACCGGATCATTGAATATGAGATTCAAGTAAGATAGAATGATGGCAAAGACAAGAAACATGAGGTACCTGTCCAACCCAGCACTCAACATAGGATGGATCAGCTGATTGTGCCTTCTTGAAGGCCTCATGAGCCACCTGTGAAGGCAATAATGTAGGAATGGATTACAGCATTCAACACTCCTCTACTGTGAACCTGTGTTTAGCAAGTACCCAAGGTACTAACCAAAGCAGATCTCTTAACACAGGTGATTATCAAAGACAGGTGAATTGTGTTGAGAGACAATCTTTTGAAAATGTTCGCTCGACTAGATACAAATGAATTCTACAATTAATTGATTGCATATTGTTGAGCACCAAAAGGTTTATGAAACAAAAAAGATGCCATACAAGCAAAAAGTGAACCAGCGAAGGACTAAAAACAGGAATAGCGAGGAAAAAGACGGATAAAAAGTCCTTGCATTAGTTCCATTATCTCAACTACTGATTGATCGTCTCTGGGAATTAATAGAGCATCGGGCTCTCGATCAAAAGTTTCTGGATTTGAATCGCGCCGGGGTCAAACCTAGTCTAGTATCCTCTCTTGGGTTGCCGCAATGGGAAAGCACAAGCAACTATGCACCTGATATGTCTCTAAGGCATTCCTGGCTCTATCGGGATGAGAATCTGAGATGTGCACTGTACAAATAATGAATCCACAGTAGTCAAGGCAACCGTGGTGACCAAACCACTGACCGACTTTACCTTTAAATACCTTAATAACTGTCGTGTCGCGCAGCAAGTCAGAAAAGAGACATTTTCTCTGACCTGAATCAAGGTTGATCTTTCAAATCACCAACACACGATTATTATGTTCACGGATCTCGTGATAGACAATTAATAAGTTTATAAGTGAATTATGGGCGACTTCCCACAGCAAATTATAAACAGACATTAGATTGATCAGATTACAAGCGAATTAACATTAAAGCTGTGTCACGCTAAATACAGGAAACAGTAATTAAAGCCATTAAGTAAACGATTTACAAACGGACACGGATTATGTCACAACAATATCACAAAAGCCAGAATTCCCATAAAGCATACAACATAAATACACGACTGATTGCTAACCTCCACTTTGTCATTCTTCAAATACAGTGCACCCAGATTTGTCCACGTCTCTGCTGACTACAAAAAGTAAACGAGGAAATACCAGTACATGCAATTTCAACGTTGTCAGTAAAAACAACCTTTCTGAAAAAATGACAATGTCGAGTGTTATTATATTTGAAACAATCTCAAGGAAGCTATCAATTGTTACGAAAAAAGAAACCACTTACTAATACTAATGAGTAATAATGCATTAATAGACCAAGCACGGGTGGCAGCCAAGTGTGTGTGTGTGTGTATGTATGTATTCCATCAGATTGATCTCATTGTAACCACTTTAATATCTGTGATTTGTCCACAACTGTGTAAACTACTGTCATGTCATCAATTTATTATGATTGTGTAATTTAGTAGCCACACATCATCATCATCATTTATTGTGTATACCCAGTAAGCAACAGGCCTTTTTTTCATGGGGCACATGCATAATAAAACAGGGGAAAGCCGTATAAGCATGTTAACAGGAAATAGATTCTAAATAGACAATATGAAGGAAACTATTTATGCAAAATAAAGTCCATGGAAATTTAACTGACACAATCATCATCATCATCATCATCATCATCATCATCATCATCATCATCATCATTTATTCTGAATAAAACAATAAGCTTTCAATAGCTTTTTCCATGGTGCAGATAACAAGAACAACAGACAAGGTGCAAACAATGCCAACGGGACCAATCATCACGAACAGCGGACGATAAACAGGACGATAAACAGGATACGACGCGCAGACAAAATAGCGACGAAGCGCATAGAGGCCAATTGAAATTAGTTGCAAGTTGAGTTAGATTTTAGTTGAAGTCGAGCTGCCATCATGAGAAAAGCTGCGACAGATCACAGAGGACTAACTACCGTATAGCAATTTGTAATTTGCAAGAGTAATTTGCAATTATAAGCCCTTAAGCAGTTACTTTTTGGCAATATAGCGAATGTATTTTGGATTTCACAATTTGTTATTTTTCTGTTATTTGTGAAATATTTACATTGTTCTTTACTATATTCTTGCTGCAAGTCAAATGTGCTATTGTCACAAAGAGACTGCAGTGAGAATTTGGCAAGTTTTATAGCAAAATTCTAGCTATAATTACAGTTTCTTACAGTTAAAGCTAAGCTTATCAAATACTCATATGTTATTATGGTAATTAAACAACATGCTTGTAGCAGTTGGATGATGGGAAAATATTCAAGGATGTGGTTATATCTTGAGAATTAGAATTTACAAACAATTCTATATTAATTTTACTACATTTTATTGCCTACAGAGGCTATAGTATTGTTAGAACAAAACAAATTGTAAATGAGAGGAAAGCATGCATGTACTGTGCATTTCAGCAAACATTCCTCGTCAGGAAAAACTGAAACAATTCACCCACGAACAGTCGATTTCAGTGTCCGATAGCTTCATTGAGTCTATTCTAATCACTACCAAAATAAGCACTTTGCAAAAACGTTTGATGGTTGAATTTTCTCTTGACTCGTACACCCTCATGGGCCTCTGATAGGCTGCTAAAGCAGTTTGAATTTATAGAAACAGAGAGCATAGATGGAAGCATTCGTTATCCACCGCTTGAGATTAAGCAATGATAATGAATAGAGGTGTTCTTATGCAAAGACAGAAAAGTAAAATGCGACGGCGTCGACCGTTGGTGTCACCATTCTGTGGAACTACAGCGCCTTGCCCTTGGATCTTCACTTCTATCCGGGCTTGTTGAATTGAATCAGCTCAAATCAGCAAAATCTGTTGCTCACGCTTTTCTCTCAACAAGCCTATAACGATATCTGATTAGATTGTAGTACTTCGAAGATTGCTGAGTGTTCCGACACGTTGCGTCCGCCATGTTTGTTTTCAACAACAACCGAACCACGTGTTTATCAACAAAACGAGACCAGGTGCAGCAGAGGCTGTAAAAAGTTCGCTATAAATATGAAAAAAGTCTTGTCTCTGACAGCTGGATGTCGTGGCGTGCATCTGTAATCGAGCTACTTTCGAGGCTGGATCAGGGGATGGCTTGAGTTTGGGATCACTGGTCTACGCTCGTCTATGTCGATCAGGCGTCCGCCCTAAGCGTTGCGTCAACATGGTCTCATTGGGGGAACCCAAAGTGACCAGGTTTAGATAATGAAGAACGTACCGGCCCAGGGTGGAAACACAGCAGGCAAAAGTTCTCGCACAACGCAGTAGGGGGATAGCGCCTGTGAATAGGTGGCGTAGATCAGCCCAAGCAAGATAGTCGAACCCTGTTCCTTTTTCCTTTTCTTTTTTAGTTTTTTTTGCCACTACATTCGTGCTTTCTAACTAGCAGGCAAATTCTGTCTCAACTGTCTCCGTGTTGAATTATCAAAGCACACCTTATACACAAGCTGTCGCGTGCACTGCGACGCCTGTGTAACAAGCTTTCAGGCCTCAACGCTTCACGATAGCAAACTGTCAAAAGACGTTACAAAGTGAAAAGCAAACGTGAATTTTGAAGCAAGCGACGAAAACATTAAAGTTCATAACATTACAAAATTGTGCCTTTTAGCGAGTGTATGGAAATTACGGAAAGGGGACAGGGCCTTCACCAGGGGTTATTGCGAAAGCTAGAAGCATCACTTCGGCCAGGAATACCAACATTTATGCTGTGTTTTCCTTAGTCGTACTGATTCGTCGTATCTGCCACAGCAACATCCTGTGACGTCTTGTGTTTCTTTGGTGAGTTTCACCCATCAGCGCCCTTTATTTACAAGACTTTAGACATCTGCAGCAGCATTAGCTCTTCTCGAAGTAAGGTCAATAGAAGCAAGTACTAAGCCCTCGATAAATTCGTATCTAATGGAGAGCTGCGATGTCAGATGTCCTAACTCTTGCGAATAGGTTCAACTTTGAATTTCTACTACTACTGTATCTGTATACTAGACTTCCAGAATTCCAGAACCGCAATTACTTCGCCAGAAACGGTGGAGTGCCCACCAGCTGGGAGGCCACGACCTCATCATGATCTGATACAAAGTCTCAGTTGGATTGAGAATGAAACAAAGACAACAAGCGAGACATCCAATAGTTTTAAACAAGTTACTTTTTATATAAATAATATAATACTATTATACTAACCATCTGGAATCGATGTACTAACTATTAAGATAACAAAACATAGAACAACAGATGAAGCATAACGAGAAGTAATGGAATTCACTCATTGGAATAGCCTTCCAAAAGACTTTGGCAAATCGTATTTTATTGTTTAAACTTGGTAGAAAATCCGTCAACGTCTCAAAGGAACTGTTAAATGTAACTCTCTCCAGGTGCGAGAACGGGCATCACAACATCCCCTGCCCCTCTGCCAACGCCCCCCTAGGGGCCTTACCTGGTTAGGGGCGTTACCCGGACTGGAATCTTTGTGTTTTGCGCGGCGGAGAAAAATTTTCCGAAATATTTTGCGCGGTTGGCC